>JAVYIG010011077.1:0-63686 GCA_035222895.1 Strongylocentrotus droebachiensis
TTATACACAGGTGCGCCTTATACAGTGTACATGGAGATTTACGGTAAATAACTTTCACAAGCACGTATCCAGTATTTTGTCTCCGCGTATTTCAAAATTTGTTCTGCAATGACCTTTATCAGCTCATGCTCAGACTGCAACTGTGAACTGGCTTATTAGTATTCAATTGGGATTCAATGGGGATTCAATTGGATTTTTGTCTTGGGGAAGGAGAATGAAGGAGGAGGAGGACGAAGGAGGAGGAGGACGAAGGAGGAGGAGGACGAAGGAGGAGGAGGACGAAGGAGGAGGAGGACGAAGGAGGAGGAGGACGAAGGAGGAGGGAGGACGAAGGAGGAGGAGGAGGAGGAGGAGGAGGAGGAGGAGGACGAAGGAGGAGGAGGACGAAGGAGGAGGAGGACGAAGGAGGAGGAGGACGAAGGAGGAGGAGGACGAAGGAGGAGGACGAAGGAGGAGGAGGACGAAGGAGGAGGAGGAGGAGGAGGAGGAGGACGAAGGAGGAGGAGGACGAAGGAGGAGGAGGAGGAGGAGGACGAAGGAGGAGGAGGACGAAGGAGGAGGACGAAGGAGGAGGAGGACGAAGGAGGAGGAGGACGAAGGAGGAGGACGAAGGAGGACGAAGGAGGAGGAGGAGGAGGACGAAGGAGGAGGAGGAGGAGGACGAAGGAGGAGGAGGACGAAGGAGGACGAAGGAGGAGGAGGAGGAGGAGGAGGAGGAGGACGAAGGAGGAGGAGGAGGAGGAGGACGAAGGAGGAGGACGAAGGAGGAGGAGGACAAAGGAGGAGGAGGACGAAGGAGGAGGAGGACGAAGGAGGAGGAGGACGAAGGAGGAGGAGGACGAAGGAGGAGGAGGAGGAGGAGGAGGACGAAGGAGGAGGAGGAGGAGGAGGAGGAGGAGGACGAAGGAGGAGGAGGAGGAGGAGGAGGACGAAGGAGGAGGACGAAGGAGGAGGAGGACAAAGGAGGAGGAGGACGAAGGAGGAGGAGGACGAAGGAGAGGAGGACGAAGGAGGAGGAGGACGAAGGAGGAGGAGGACGAAGGAGGAGGAGGACGAAGGAGGAGGAGGAGGAGGAGGACGAAGGAGGAGGAGGACGAAGGAGGAGGAGGACGAAGGAGGAGGAGGACGAAGGAGGAGGAGGAGGAGGACGAAGGAGGAGGAGGACGAAGGAGGAGGAGGAGGAGGAGGAGGACGAAGGAGGAGGAGGACGAAGGAGGAGGAGGAGGAGGACGAAGGAGGAGGAGGACGAAGGAGGAGGAGGAGGACGAAGGAGGAGGAGGAGGAGGAGGACGAAGGAGGAGGACGAAGGAGGAGGAGGACGAAGGAGGAGGAGGACGAAGGAGGAGGAGGACGAAGGAGGAGGAGGACGAAGGAGGAGGAGGAGGACGAAGGAGGAGGAGGAGGAGGAGGAGGAGGAGGAGGAGGAGGAGGAGGAGGTGGAGGAGGAGGAGGAGGAGGAAAAGGACGAAGGAGGAAGAGAATGAGGAGGAGGAAAAGGAGAATAAGAATATAAGAAGAAGACAAGACTGTGGAATAAGAAGCATACCTGACGAGACATTGCATGTCCAGATAGTCCAGGATCTTAATGATAAGCTCATCTGGAAGCTCTAGAAGACAGGCTGCTGCCATGATGAATTATACTGTTGGAGAGCTGCTCCTGTCCTGTGAAAACATTCAGAGAATAAGTATAAAAAATGTGAACTTGAGAGCAAAATTGAAATAAGAGATAGCATTCAAATGAAGAGAAAATATTAATGTAAGAGCATAAACACTACAACGGAGTCGGGCTAACTCGCCCCAGCCTCAAAGACTGGGACGAGAAGTCCCGACATGATTCATCGATCGAGGATTACCAATGTGTATGTTTGTGCTCATTGTGACTTGACTCTTAAGCTGCCACCCATACAATGCACCCAGTGCCACAGTGCTTAATCTCTATTGTGCCAGCAACAAAGCCCCTGCGTGCCAAGTTAATTTTAGGGTTGGTTCAAGTGCATGTTTTTAAAATCTTTACTATGTTTGACGGTTAGTTTGATCCACTATAACTTCTCATTCGTATGTTGTATAAACAAACATTGTACATGAGAGTTGTAGGAAATTTCACCCTTTTTCCATTGATACCGATATCATTTCATGAATTTGTAATTTTGCTGAAGTAAATAAGTACTATCAGTGAGTTGTCGAACCAATCCAATGCGATGGGGAGGCATAATGATGATATATGATATCAAAAACAAATCTCTAAATTACTCAAGAAAATCCAATCTGACTGTTGTATACAAAGACGCGTAATCCAAAGCCGATAATCTGATGCACGCGACGGTACTTTCAATAGCGCTGCAAAAGCACTCAACACGGTGCAATGGGCATGAACAATAACTGTTATTACATCTGTGCGCTAGCGCGCACAAAGCACCGTAGCGGTGGCTCGCTAGCATGAACGTGGCTTTCAATCGATAGCACGCTCAGGGCTCTCACTTAACTTTTTTTCTTGGTTGCCAGCCGGGCATCCTATACAGTTTTTTAGGTTGCCAAATGGCAGTTTAGGTGGTCACAGTGAATATGTTTAAAGGGGTTTGTGTAATGCATAAATCTGCCATCGGGTCTGTCGCAATTGTCGCGCCATCAAAATTACCATCCTCCATGGTAACCATGGTAATCATGGTACCAAACAATAAAATACATTGTTTGATGACCCTATATTTATCATCGTTTGATACTATGGTAACCATGGTGGATGGTAATTTGGACAACAAAATCATGGTTACCATGGCACTTTTTTTTTTTATAAGGGGCGCTACTTGAAATCTTGAATTAAAATATTAAAACTATAAAAAAATCATAATTAACTCAGTGCCCGGTACAACAGTCAGGGAAAAAATTAAGTTTTTCATTTCAGGGGCTCCATTTCAAATTTTGGGGACATTTTTGGGGGGCTACTTTTTCAACTTCCGAGAGCTTTTTTTTCATTTCGAGGGCTCTTTTTTCTGGGGCTACTTTTTCATTAATTCATAAAAGGATAGTTTGTTGAGATTTTTTTTTGTATGCTAAGGTTTAATTCGGGCTTCCTGCGTCATAATTACCCATTCAAAAAGAAAGCATTTATCTAGTTAAAAAACTAAGTTTTAATGCATTTGACTGTAACATAATAGATTGTGATTATTCTGGCCATGACCATGTTCAGATCTTCTACTGAATTTCGATAATCATTTTTTTCAAAGTAAAATTTTCACAAGAAAATCAGACAGTCGTTTAAAAACTAAGACATAAGTAACACTTTTACTAGTTCTAAGCTCAGGTTTCATACCTCGATTCACGAAACTACTTTGAAATCACGGCAATAATGATGCAAACAGATAGCAATTTCAAAGTGTTAATTGTCAAGTCTCTTCGACTCTAACTTAGCTCAGCTCAGCTCAGCTCAGCTCACACAGCAGCTGCAGTGACACTGCACTGTGCAACTGAACTGTCAGTCACGATCATTTTCTCTGATTTTCTTGTGAAAACTTATTTGAAAAATGAATATCATGGCGAGAATAATCACAAAATAAGCTTTGATTTCATACCTCTATTCACGAAAACTATATACAATAGCGGCAATCATGATGGAAATTGATTGCAGTTTGGCGATCTTTTTTAGCAAATGGTCTAGGTTCAGCTAATATGATCTATCGAAACAAAATCGACCGCAAAAAACTCGATCCCTGCGCTCCGTCTCGCAACCGCGAAAATGTACGTGTTTTCGCGTACACGTGCGTGCGACATGGTAAGCCAAAGGAATCAAGTTTTTTACGACCGAATTTGTGTATACAATTTTAGACGGAGATTCAGCGCGCGTGTGCGTGCCGACCAAGAAATGCACACAATGAATACAAAGCTAGTAGAGAGCGGCCGCTCGTAATCGTTGCGTTACGGGGGCTATTTGAGATCATTTCCTTTTTTGACATTTATTTTGTTGGTTGCCTGCCGGGCAGCCAAGACGGGACTTTTAGGTTGCCCGGTGGCGTTTTAGGTGGTCAATGGCACCCGGGCAACCGCTAATTTCGAGCCCTGACGCTCGCGTGCACATGGCACTATAACAATAGCGCGCTAACAGTCTCATGGCAGTGTAAGAGTTAATAATGCCATTTCCAACCACAATCTGTAATGGAATTGTGTTACATGATACTATTGAAGACAATCTAGATCTATAACTTCTCTTTAGATCTAGATCAGGCCTTCTCAACTGGCGGCGCGCACGCCACTTGTGGCGCTTGCGGTCAGTCGGAGTGGCGCGCGGCTGTTCCAAAAAATTAATAAACAATAAATAAAAATTTGAAATTTAAATATTGAAAATGGAAAAACTCAGCAAAATCAAAAAGTCGCAGTCGAAGTTGAGCCCAAAATGTAAGCAAGCCATTTTGTTTGTTTGATTTTCATTTGATTTTGACATTTTCCGTGTTTATTGCACCAAAATAACTACATATAAATTTACTTCCAGTGTAGATTTTAGCCAAGAATTGTACTGATTATTTCAAATCAATATGAAATTATGATTGATGTTTTATGGAACAAAAGATGTTAAAAATGCCACATCTGGGCCTTAAAAAAGCCCTAAAATCCACTAGCTTCCGGGGCTTCGCCCTCTGGACCACACCCGGTATCAGTTCGGTCGCTACGCTCCCTCGTAAACCAGTCACCAAACATACAGGTTGGCACTTCAACCTCAATAAATGTTTGTTTTGGCACTTCTAATAAACTAGTTGAGAAGGCCTGATCTAGATCTAGATCTATGTAAAATTACAAAAAAATGGCATTTCGGACAATTTACTTACAATTACAGCTTGCAATTGCCGCACGTAGATCTACATTAAATGTGCGGCAATGCGAATTGCGAGCTGTGAGTAAATGGTCCAAAATGCCTTTTTTCTTTTCTTTTCAGTCTTTTCCTTTTTTTCTTTCTTTCTCTTTTCTTTCTTTCTTTTCTGTTCTCCTCTTTCCTTTCCTTCTTTTCTTTTCCTCTCATTCTCAAGTCTCATTTTTCCAGACTACAGCGCAATTTTACCGACAAAATCCTAATAGATGAGTGGGTGTTGCACCACCCCCCCCCCCCCACCCCCTCTAATCTCTCGCGACGCCCGCGCCCTGGTCGGTCCACACCCTCGGCCCTCCTACTCCTACTAGTACTAGTAGTCCTACGCCATCAGGTGAGGTGAGGCGAGGCGGGGGTACGGGGTGGAGCTCCGTATAAAAGCGTTGACTTGGGGGAAGATGCACGCGTTTGCGGTCTAAATTATTCTAAATAGCCTCCAAATAAGCTTCTCTAAGTTCTCTTTAGTCCTCAAGATCATTAACTGTTTTAGTGTAGGATGGATCATCTCACCTGAATCAAATGTAGATCTATGGATAACCTCTTCCTTCTCAAAAAGGCACTTCAGCTTTATATTAAAAACAATCTCTGACTTTGTTTTGGTTTGGTAGACAAAAGATATAAGAGCGCCTTTTCTTTCATGCCATAGAGGGTTTTGGTCGACGCTGAAGCGTGCGCACAGAAATCAGTGTGATTCAGTATTCAAGTTAGATAGTGTAGCGCATGTGTGCATTACTATCGCGTTACGCCGAATCCTTTGAGCAATATGGCATTGCATGCTGGGAATAAATTCCATCCAAATAGAGGAGTAAGAGAGCGATCCTGAGACTACAATTTCAAGAAATATTGGTACGTTAAGTTCATTTTCAAGGCTTTCATCCGTTATTTATCAGAGAACATCATTCACCTATATGTATTGATAATGGTATATTGTAAATGTACTTCTCGGTCAAAATACACCCTTCACACTTGACGTGTTTCCATGCCCACCAGCGACGCTAAGTAAGTACATCACCCTGCTGCGGACAGTACTGCCGAGACTCCCGGGGCAAATGCTCACTACGTCTACGGTCGTGGTGGGGTCGTGCTCAGCTCAGCTCCGACTGATCTGAGCTGAGCAAAGCTGCGCTTGAGCTTGTTGAATCGAAATAGAAACAGAAATATGATACCACTATTTGTTATTAATGGAAAGAGGAGCATACATGTAACATTACCCAGAGACAAAGTTTTCTAAGGAATTGGGTGTGAAATTATGAAAATATTGACAAAAGACTGGCACATTTTGCATTCTTTTGCGTTCGTTCTGAGAAAAAAATATGAATGTAGACTCTAGGTCTAGGTTCTACCAACTAGGGGTCTGGAAATTATGAGAGCAGATGTCATCAAATTCAAATTGTATGTAAAAAGTGGTACCCACTGATTGTAAATGTAATGATATTTTGCCTTCCAAATATCTTAGAATTATCTAGATCTAGATCTAGACTCTAGATCTAGAGCCAGGGCAGTAGAGGTCTAGACAGTCAGTAGACTGGAGTCGGGCTAACTCGGCCCACGGGACTACTCGGCCCAGCTGGAAAAACTGGGCCGAGATGTCCCGACCTGATTAATCGATCGAGAGATACCAATGTGTATATGTTTGTACTCTTTGTGACTTAATAATGCCCTTTCCAACCAAAATCTTTAATGTAATTGTGTTAAATGATACCAATGAAGACAATCTATAACTTATCTTTAGGTAAAATGACAAAAAAATGACATTTCGGACAATTTACTCACAGCTCGCAATCCCCATTGCCGCACGTACATTAAATGTGCGTTGTATCTACTCGGACCACTGAAATTCGAGCAGTGTTTTTGTCGGTAAATCACTGCAAAAATATCATTTTTATCTCTATGAAGGTCTATTTTTTATTCCTGACACAAATTTCATTATTGAGAAGTCGAATATAGTACATTTTAGACGAGATGGTTGATGTTTGTTCACATTCTTTCGTCCTGGCCGTAAATTAGCAGACTACTGCCTAGTGCTACCGCAGCAGCTCAGCTCAGTGTGCAGCTAGCCGTACAGCGCCGCCGGCCGGGTCGGCGGGGGAATTCAGACTCTGCGCCCGTACCGGGCCGCTGCACTGCATTTCGCATGGTTGTACTGCCCAATTTGATCGAGTGATGTGAGTATAACTAATCAAACTTGATCTATATCTACTGTATTATCATTATTTATTCCGAGTAGAATATCCAATTTGATTTAGGGAGTAAACTAGACCTAGATCTATATCTAAATCATTATCATATACTAGATTAGTCATTCAGAGTAGAATATTCGATTAATGAAGGAATGGAATTTTTCTTTTTCATAATCAGATAATCATATTTTACTCCTAAAAGTTAAAGACTTGATAAATAGCTAGATCTCTCGTAAGGGCCTAGCCTAGTACTGTAAGAGAAGTGAGCTGAAGAATCGCCTTCTTCTTTTATTTTGGAGGGGCAGGCGCGTAGCCAGGGGGAGGCAGTGGGGGCGGTCGCCCCCCCCCCCCCCCCCCCAAAAAAAAAAGAGAGAAAAAAAAAGAAAAAAGGAAGAGGACGTGGGAAGAAAAAGGATTAAGAGTCGAGAACGGTACAACGAATCTTCTTTCTCTAATTATTTATTGAAACATCAAAGCTTCCGCGCTTCGCGCGGGAAGGGGGGACGGAACTGAATTCAGATAAGGATAAAGAGTCGAGAACGGTACAACGAATCGTCTTCTTTCTCTAATAATTTATGAAACGTCAACGCTTCCACGCTTCGCGCGGGGAGCAGGAAACTGAATTCAGACAAGGCTTTAGAGTCGAGAACGGTAAAAACGAATCGTCTTCTATTTCTAATTATTTAATGAAACATCAAAGCTTCCGCGCTTTGCGCGGGAAGGGGGGACGGAACTGAATTCAGATAAGGATTAAGAGTCGAGAACGGTACAACGAATCGTCTTCTTTCTCTAATAATTTATGAAACGTCAACGCTTCCACGCTTCGCGCGGGAGCGGGGAAACTGAATTCAGACAAGGATTTACAGTCGAGAACGGTAAAACAAATCGTCTTCTTTCTCTAAAAATGTAATAAAACGTCAAAGCTTCCGCGCTTTGCGCGAGAGGGAGGGGGGGGGGACTGAATTCAAACAAGGTTTAAGAGTCGAGGACGATATAACGAATCGTCTTCTTTCTTTGATGAGAGGGATGGAGACGAGAGGGATTGGTGAGGGATGGAGATGATGAGAGGGAAGGAGACAATGTTGATGATGTAAGGGATGAAGACGCTGTTGATGAGAGGGATTGGTGAGGGATGGAGATGGTGTGAGGAATGAAGATGATGAGAGGGATGGAGATGATGAGAGGGATGGAGTCGAGAGGGATGGAGATGATGAGAGGGATGAAGATGATGAGAGGGATGGAGATGATGAGAGGGATGGAGATGATGAGAGGGATGGAGACGATGAGAGGGATGGAGACGATGGAGGGATGGAGATGATGAGAGGGAAGGAGACAATGTTGATGATGTAAGGGATGAAGACGCTGTTGATGAGAGGGATTGGTAAGGGATGGAGACGGTGTGAGGAATGAAGATGGTGAGAGGGATGGAGATGATGAGAGGGATTGAGATGTTGAGAGGGATTGAGATGATGAGAGGGATTGAGATGAGAGGGATGGAGACGATGGAGGGATGGAGATGATGAGAGGGAAGGAGACAATGTTGATGATGTAAGGGATGAAGACGCTGTTGATGAGAGGGATTGGTGAGGGATGGAGACGGTGTGAGGAATGAAGATGGTGAGAGGGATGGAGATGATGAGAGGGATGGAGATGATGAGAGGGATTGAGATGATGAGAGGGATGGAGATGATGAGAGGGATTGAGATGATGAGAGGTATGGAGACGATGGAGGGATGGAGATGATGAGAGGGATTGAGATGATGAGAGGGATGGAGACGATGAGAGGGATGGAGACGATGAGAGGGATGGAGATGATGAGAGGGATTGAGATGATGAGAGGGATGGAGATGGTGAGAGGGATGGAGACGATGAGAGGGATTGAGATGATGAGAGGGATGGAGATGATGAGAGGGATTGAAATGATGAGAGGGATGGAGATGATGAGAGGGATAGAGATGATGAGAGGGATGGAGATGAGAGGAATTGAGATGATGAGAGGGATGGAGATGATGAGAGGGATGGAGATGATGAGAGGGATTGAGATGATGAGAGGGATGGAGATGATGAGAGGGATTGAGATGATGAGAGGGATGGAGACGTTGAGAGGGATTGAGATGATGAGAGGGATGGAGATGATGAGAGGGATTGAGATGATGAGAGGGATTGAGATGAGAGGGATGGAGACGATGGAGGGATGGAGATGATGAGAGGGAAGGAGACAATGTTGATGATGTAAGGGATGAAGACGCTGTTGATGAGAGGGATTGGTGAGGGATGGAGACGGTGTGAGGAATGAAGATGGTGAGAGGGATGGAGATGATGAGAGGGATGGAGATGATGAGAGGGATTGAGATGATGAGAGGGATGGAGATGATGAGAGGGATTGAGATGATGAGAGGTATGGAGACGATGGAGGGATGGAGATGATGAGAGGGATTGAGATGATGAGAGGGATGGAGATGATGAGAGGGATTGAGATGATGAGAGGGATGGAGACGATGAGAGGGATGGAGATGATGAGAGGGATTGAGATGATGAGAGGGATGGAGATGATGAGAGGGATGGAGATGATGAGAGGGATGGAGACGATGGACGGATGGAGATGATGAGAGGGAAGGAGACAATGTTGATGATGTAAGGGATGAAGACGCTGTTGATGAGAGGGATTGGTGAGGGATGGAGACGGTGTGAGGAATGAAGATGGTGAGAGGGATGGAGATGATGAGAGGGATGGAGATGATGAGAGGGATGGAGATGATGAGAGGGATGGAGATGATGAGAGGGATGGAGACAATGTTGATGATGTAAGGGATGAAGACGCTGTTGATGAGAGGGATTGGTGAGGGATGGAGACGGTGTGAGGAATGAAGATGGTGAGAGGGATGGAGATGATGAGAGGGATTGAGATGATGAGAGGGATGGAGATGATGAGAGGGATGGAGATGATGAGAGGGATGGAGATGATGAGAGGGATGGAGACGTTGAGAGGGATTGAGATGATGGGAGGGATGGAGATGGTGACAAGATGGTGAGAGGCATGGAGACGATGAGAGGGATGGAGACGGGAGGGATGGAGACGTCTCCATCCCTCTAATCATCAATATCGTCTTCATCCCTTACATCATCAAAATTGTCTCCATTCCTCTCATCATCTCCAATTTTCCATCCCTCACATTGTCTCCATCCCTCTCATCATCTCCATCCCTCACATTGTCTCCATCCCTTTCATTATCAATATCGTCTCCATCCCTCTCATCATCTCCATCCCTCACCAATCCCTTTCATCATCTCTATCCCTTACATCATTAACATTGTCTCCATTATGTATTATGCCACGTTGTGGAAAGGCAATTTTATTTTTTTATTCATTATTTATTTATAGTATGTACATATTTACAGGTACACAAGATCAGATATAAATCTGTTAACTCCCAGCCCCCCCCCCCCTCCCCCCCAAAAAAAAAATTGTAACATGCAGATGACACGCCACACCATTCCTCGTGTTGTGGTATTGGTACGTATTATTTCATATGCAATTTACAAGGCAAAAAAAAATCTAAATAAATAAAGTTAAAACAATTAAATAAAAATGAGGACACATAATAGCAATAAACATTATTTGTTTACGACTCCAAGATACAAATTCCAACAATATGACGTCAAGCTGACTCAAAATAACAAATGATAAGCAGGTGTAATCGTGTATTAATTTTATGCCACGTTGTGGTAATGCAATTTTGTTTTTTTATTTATTATTTATTTATAGTATGTACATATTTACAGGAAAACAAGATCAGATATAAATCTGTAAACTCCCAGCCCCCCCCCCCCCAAAAAAAATAAAAATAAATTGTAACATGCAGAGACCAGTAGAGATGACACGCCACACCATTCCTTGTGTTGTGGTATTGGTACGTATTATTTCATATATGCAAGTTACAAGGCAAAAAAAACTTAAATAAATAAACAAAGTTAAAACAATTAAATAAAATTGAGGACATGTTTGAAAAACACACATAATAACAATAAACATTATTTTTTTACGATTCCAAGATACAAATTCCAACAATATGACGTCAAGCAGACTCATAATAACAAATGATAAGCAGGTGTAATCGTGTATTAATTTTATGCCACGTTGTGGTAATGCAATTTTGTTTTTTTATTTATTATTTATTTATAGTATACATATTTATACAGGTACACAAGATATCAGTTATAAATCTGTTAACCCCCAGCCCCCCCCCCAAAAAAATATAAAAATCGATTTTGCTCATAGATCTTTGCCTCTGTTGCTGATTACATACCCGGCCGAGATGGATGGGAGGTGGGGGGGGGGGGGGGGCAGCTGCCTTTTAGAAATTGGAGGAACGGTTAAATTAATGACCAGTTGACCAAAGGTCCAGGAGAAGGCTTACAAGAATTAAGATCCCCCTGCCCAGGGGCGGCCGAGCGACTTCCAAAGTGGGGGGGGGGGCACCAACAAAAAAGGGCACTTTCTGGAGGAAAAAAAGGGCACCTACAGTGGGAAATCTCAAAGCGAAAATATACAATGTTTTAGACGTTGGTATATACCCCTACATTGTGATTACATTATCAGGGATGATTCCAATATATGTTTCTCTTCATACATCATACAAGATATCGCTTAAGCATCATACTTTACAGTTGGGTGTGATGTCTGAATATGCATTTACGAGCGAGCGAAGCGAGCGTGAAAAATTTCAAAGATCTATGAGGTCGCAGTGCGAAAAATTACATCTTATAAAGAGGAAAAAAGCCAATCGTGATGGGGTAATAAGCACATTCTCATAACGGAAGACTGAAAAGACCTTTGATAAGTAATTATATCATCTTTAAATGCGAGCGAGCGCAGCGAGCGAACTGTGGGGGAAATTGCTCTTAGTCGCCTTAAATAAGGGGCACGTTTAATGATTACATGAAAAGGGGACAATTATCGAAAAGGATAAGACACTTATAAGAAAAGAAAAGGAGCACGTGTCAAAGTACAAAGGATTATTATAAGAGGTGAAAATGAGGCATTTTTTCACCTGAAAAGAGGCACTCACCAGTGATGAAAAAGAGGCGTTTACGAAAATGGGAAATAGGCATTTGTTGACGGAAAAGGGGCACCCATCAGATTTTGATAGGGGCATTTATAAGAGGTGAAAAGGGGATAGTTCCCTTATTAGAAAGGAAAAGGGGCACGTATCATTATTAAAAGGAGAATTATCAGAGTTGAAAAGGGGCATTGACCAGATATGAAAAGGGGCACTTATAATAAAGGAAAATGTGCATGTGCATTTGTTGAATGAAAAGAAGGCACCGTTCAGATTTTTAAAAGGGGCAGTTATGAGAAGGGGAAGGAACTCTTTCTTTTTAATGGGGGCACTTATCATAAGGAAAAGGGGCACTTATTAGAAAATAAGAGGGGCACATGTTAAAATGAAAGGTGTGCTCATCCGAGTTTAACAAAGGGGTAGTTATTAAAAGGAGAAGGGGCACTTCTTACAAAGGAAAAATGGGGAAGTTGTCAAAGTAAAAGGAGCACCTCTCAGTTTTGAATAGGGCAATTATCAAAGGTAAAGGGGGCACTTATTTAAAGTGAAAAGGGGCACTTCTCGTACCTGAAAAGAGGCACTTACTAGAGATTAAAAAGGGCACTTATTCAAGAATATTTCAAGATTTATGAGAATGGAAAATGGACACTTATTGCAAAGGAAAATGGGAACATGTCGAAGGAAAAGGAGCACGTGTCAAACATAAAAAAGGGCACTCGTCAGAGGTGAAAAGGTGGAAGGGGCACCTTTCCTATGTAAAAGGGGCACTTTTCCTATGTAAAAAGGGGCACTTTTGGGGTATCTGAAAAAGTGGGGGGCACTGCCCCCCCCCCCCCCGGGAGGGCCGCCTCTGCCCCTCCATGCACCGGCACGTCATTGCCAGATCATGTCTTATAATTGCTTTGCTTTGTATGTATCTCTTTGATTCCCAGAAAAAAGTAACAAAAAGGAGATTTTTTTGGTTTGGGGGGGGGGGGAGGTGGTGGGGGCTGCATTATTTATACAAAAAAATTGAAGCCAATACCTTCTTTTCGTAGAATTTTTTTGAAGCAGCCCCCTCCAAAAAAATAAGAAGGCGATTCTTCAGCTCACTTCTCTTACAGTACTAGGCTAGGCCCTTACGTTAGATCTAGCTATTTATCAAGTCTTTAACTTTTAGGAGTAAAATATGATTATCTGATTATGAAAAAGAAAAATTCCATTCCTTCATTAATCGAATATTCTACTCTGAATGACTAATCTAGTATATGATAATGATGTAGATATAGATCTAGGTCTAGTTTACTCCCTAAATCAAATTGGATATTCTACTCGGAATGAATAATGATAATACAGTAGATATAGATCTAGTTTGATTAGTTATACTCACATCACTCGATCAAATTGGGCAGTACAAATCATGCAATGCAGTGCAGCGGCCCGGTACGGGCGCCGAGTCAGTGAATTCCCCCGCCGACCCGGCCGGCGGCGCTGTACGGCTAGCTGCACACTGAGATGAGCTGCTGCGGTAGCACTAGGCAGTAGTCTGCTAATTTACGGCCAGGACGAAAGAATGTGAACAAACATCAACCATCTCGTCTAAAATGTACTATATTCGACTTCTCAATAATGAAATTTGTGTCAGAAATAAAAAATAGACCTTCAAACGAGATAAAAATGATATTTTTGCAGTGATTTACCGACAAAAACACTGCTCGAATTTCAGTGGTCCGAGTAGATACAACGCGCATTTAATGTACGTGCGGCAATGGGGATTGCGAGCTGTGAGTAAATTGTCCGAAATGTCATTTTTTTTGTCATTTTACCTAAAGATAAGTCATAGATTGTCTTCATTAGTATCATTTAACACAATTCCATTAAAGATTTAGGTTGGAAAGGGCATTATTAAGTCACAAAGAGCACAAACATATACACATTGGTATCTCTCGATCGATTAATCAGGTCGGGACATCTCGGCCCAGTTTTTCCAGCTGGGCCGAGTAGTCCCGTGGGCCGAGTTAGCCCGGATTCAGTAGACTATATTTGATTGATCGCTTTCACTCAGTTTCAGATTTTGAGATCACGATATCTCCAGAATTCTTTGACTACCGGTATACATTTTCTAGTTGCTCCAATTTGCAGTCCATTTAGTAATTTTGAAGCAAATGAATTTGTGTACAATATGCATGAGAAATTAATTACCAAATAGAGTAAAAACCGCCAAACTTCGGACGTTGCCAAGCTTCGGACAAAAATCACTTCAACGGCTCGAACGCAAAATATGAGCCTAGCTCAGGCGGGTAACTTGCATGCATTTGATACTACTACTAACCTATATCGTTAGTACAAAAAGTTAGGGCAGGTTGCCGTCTGCAAAATTCACAAAAAACATCGAATTCAGAGACAGATTTCAGGTTACCTAGATTTTTACAGTTCCTTAACAGGGGAGTTAAGGTGTAGAGCCTCCAATATATCGATTACAAACAAATCCTTGGCATATTTCAGGTGGTTTCTGCCAAAATTATGGGAGCTTATGAGATACTTTTTCACTCTATCGCAAAAATTTTCTAATGGCGGCAGTTACCACGGACCTAGGGGTACTAGATAGATTCCCCTACCAGAAGATGGCGCTCTTCCAAGCTTCGGACAGGCAACATTGAGTGTCATTTTGACTACGAAAAAATAGCGCTTTCGTAAGATTTTAGCACCAAAATATTGTACGAGTGTTGTGAAAAACACCTTTCTGATAGTTCTATCTAACTTAAATCTACCCAAAACGAAAAAATAATACTTTTTTTCATGAAATCAACGCAGTCAAACTTACCCCCGTCGTACGATTTTGATCCGGTTTCCAAACCTCCGATGAATGCGCACTTTAGCGCGCGCGCTATACGTGCGCTATGCGCCGTACGTGCGCTATACGTGCGCTACACATGAACGTCCGAAGGTTGGCAAGTGCGTCCGAAGCTTGGCATGAAAACAGGTTCGGCGGGTAAGTAAATAATTATAGTTTTCCATTTCCTTTACTAATTTTCTTTTACATGATATACATAAACAGTATTTGTACAATAATAATATATTTGATCTTTCAATAATTAAAAAAAGAATTTAATGTTTTCCCCCGTTTTGTCTTAAGTGTCCGAAGTTTGGCGGTCTTACTCTAGATCTATCTCATTTCCTAATATTTAGACCCTACTGATCTCTTCCCTTTTCCCCCCTTTTCTTTTCAATTTGCAAGTGTCTTTTAAATTATTGCAACTTCTTCATTTATGCATGATGCTCCTCAGGCAAGCCTTGGGTAATCTAATCAAATGAATAGGTGAGACGAGAGAGAGAGAGAGAGATGGGAGGGAGGGGGTGGATGGGATGTCTGTCAACTTATGGTGGTTTTGTGGACTTAGACCTATGCCTGGCTAAAACCAGGTCAGGTCTAATTTTTTGAAAACACTTTCACAAGAAATAGATATTGTATGTGATGAACCTGAATTACAATATTTTCTTGTTTTCCTTGATTCCAGATAGTTGAATTCTAAGCACAATGGCAATGCAGAATCTGCACCTCGCTGGAGAGGATGAGGATGAGATGTACTCTGGCTACAATGAATATAATCCATTCTTTGACACAGAGGTAAGAGTTGAAGACATTGGTAAATTACTTGCAGGAATTGATTAGAATCTGTATTAAACCTTTGAGAATGAGGGAGTTCAATAGTAATATTTTTAATAGATATGAAACAGTTTTGTGTGTTACCTAAGGATGATGAGAATTTAAACTACATGTACCACTGTACCAGAATGCTTTGTTGCATAGGATTTTTTTTTTAGACAGAAGAATGTAATCATTTTCATTTTAGCCATTCAGGACAGTAAATCTTTGAAAAGAACAGGGGCTGATTAACTATACTGTAAACTTTCTGTTTGCACCCATATATTGCAATTTATGTGCACGTGGTTCCATAAACATGGATGCATTAAACATAGTATTCTTTTGCCAAAGAGTATGAATAATTGCAACATGTACATGTCTCCTAAGACAATGCTGTGTTATAACGTTATAGTGTTTATGTACATGTGCTTGGACATTATAGATGATTGTGAATATATAATTATCTATTTTGCTTTTACTACTGCAGAATCTAGAACAAGATGAGACATTTCAGAAGACTGTACAGAAAACAAGTCATGGACGAAGACCACCTGTAAGTTTGAAATCTGCAACATAAATGCTCTCAGCATGTCTAAATATATTATCCTTACAATTTGTTTTATATATCCCTCTGAATCTGTCCAAAGAGCTTCAAATTCTAATTGCATTCATTCAAGTATATTTACCACACTTATAAATGTACATTCTATCTGGGATATATAAGGGGAAAAGTGTTCACTATAGATACATGTAGCTGTAGGTTTAATATACCCAAGTCACACTAATGAGACCGACGCCAGACTGACAACAAAAAGAACAAGATATTACCTTACTTTGAACAGTGAAGAATTAGTCAGTTCGTTGTTGGTTTGTCATAGGTTTGCTCATATGTGACTAATAAGTTACATTCATTCTTACAATTTTTGTTCTTGTACATCTTGTTGGTGCTTTTGTAACTGCATGAAGATTTTAAAATTGACTTTTCACCTTTCATATTCTATTCCTTTACAATGTACTGTAGTAGTACATACATGTATGTGCAAACTCTCTTCCCTCTTTTTATAACTTCTATAACTTTGTCACATGGTTGTTTGAGCTCAAACTGCTATTATGATCCCTATTTAATCTGTGCATGCTTTGTAGCTAAGTGTTTCATGCTGAAGTATAGACTTTCACCTTTCATCTTTATCTTTCTGATATAAACCATTTTATCTCTGCATCTCAAACGTTCGCTTAGATGACAGCTATTAGGCAGGGTCAGGTGAGAATTTCCTTCTTGCATTCTACTAATACCTTATATGGTTAAGCTGGATAAATCAGCATGCAGGCTTACATGTTCACTTATTCACTCTGTCATAGGAGTTGTTAATAGATTTATGATAGTACTAAGTCCTTATATCGCGTCGCTAGACGAGAAAATATAAGAAAGAAGAATGGATTAAATACTGGTAGAAGAAACGTTATTGATTGTGAGAAGTAGTACTAAGAAGCCAATTTACTGAAAGCATTATAGATAATTAGTACATATAGCTCAATAAGCAGCATTCACACTAGTGACCCCTCCCCGTGAAAATATTCATAATTATATTCCTGTGAAAAATAATAATAATTATCTTATGAAAATACAAAACAAATCATCAACATCATCTCGTTTAAACTACTTCTTAAATGTATGTGTTGTAAATTGAAATTTTCAAATTTCATTAATCATATACATGTATATACTTGCATATTCAAGTGCTGTGTGATCGTACTTTGTAAACAACCAAAGTTACTTTGATACAATTTTCCACACATGAAAATTACTTGTTTAGTGTTCATATCAACAATATATTACTTGGCAGTTTTCTCTATTTTTCTCCAATTGAATTGGTAAGCCTTGCATCTTTTATTGGCCAATTTTTTTTTTATGAAGTAGACCAATTGAAACATGTTTTTGTCTAATCTGATTTTGTCTTCGCAGATGGGTGCACAGAGAGGCATCATGGGAACAGCGGCAGGGGTAAGTAAATGTTTAGCTAATCCTTCAACAGCAAAATGTGACTGAGCATTATTATGAAAACATTTCAAGCTGTAGTATACTATTACATTCACATGAAGTTTATTATATGGTTGAGTGTAATTCCAGGAGTCTTCATAAAAATCTGTTTCAATTAAAATGAGAGAGTGTGACAACTCATGTCCAATACAATGATTATAGCAAAAAATCTGTATCATTATCGAGATATACTGAAGAAGTATAAAAAAAAGGTAAGCCCTTTTTCCTTTTGTGCTGTTCTGATAGCCATAAAGATAACTATTCTCCACAAGTATTAAGATTTTTGTCAATAATTGAGTGGCATCAATCTGAAAGTGGCAAGGATCTATTGTTCTGTTATTGAGAAGAAATTTTCTTGATTTTTACTTTTCCTATCTCTCTGTCTCATTTCTTCCATCAGAATCGTCTCAAGACTGGTCTCACATCATCAATGGGAGCTAGGCCTATTACAGGAATGGCACCACAAGTGAGTTATTGATTCCTTTTTTGTCAGCCAAATCTTGTAGAATATATGTCTTGAACTTAACAAACTAGCAATTTATAGAAAAATATACCGCCGCAAGAGGGAAATGATTTTCATAAGATTTTGAAGTCTATAAAAAAAGGGGGGGGGGGGAAGAATATTTACCAAGACTTTAAAGTGCCCATACAAATGTGATGAAATCAACATTTTCATTTGTATACATTGATGTGGTCTGAGACCATGAGGATGAAGTCCTTCAATGATCAATGTTTTGTAAAACCATCCTGCTTTACTCTTGGAATGCCAACTTTTTACGCAACCAAGACTCAAGCAATAAGAACTAAATAAGTAATATAGTGCGCAACCCCTCATCCTCCTCGTTTGGTTCCCAACGGGACGTTGAGGAGGATACTGAAGAAGAATAAGAAGATAAATTTTACATTGTCATTCTTTCTACATTGTATCTCTCCTCAGGATGGCAATGTTGCTAGGCCAATGACAGCTGTCAAGGCAGCAGGATACTCATCAACAGGCAGAGGTAAACTTATTTTCCTTTTTGATAAATACAGGGAGCTTATCATTGCTACAATGTATGATTTAAAGATGCTCAAGTTTGGGTGTATAGTCGTTTGTGAAGTAGGCAACTTGGCGAAGACTGAGCCAACAGGTATTACGCTCCCGTACGGACTTACGCATAAAGGGACACGAGTACGCACGGGAGCGTAAAACCCATTGGCTCGGTGTGCTGCCCTCTATATACCCATGTATGAGCAACTTTAAAAGTTCAATGATTTCTTCTTTGTTATGCAACATAGCCAAACATATTGCTGAAATGACATGGTACTCAAAATGAAATTATCTTGTTTGTTGCTCTTCTCTGTATACTGAATGAATTTAGACAAGCAAGAAGTGGCATACAATTATGCAACTATCATTATGCACACTGTGGCCCGAATTCACAAAGGAGGTTTGTTGACAAACCTTGGTTTTTGTGCGTCATATGACCTCCTTTGTGAATTTGGGCCAGTGTGTGCGGGCAAGCACTGAATCCAGTGACCGGGGTAATAGTATATTTGTAAAGCGCTTACAGACATTTGTGGTAAGCGCTATATAAAAGCTAAATATTATTATTATTATTATTATTATTATTATGATTGTTTTTCTTGAACTTGTGAAAGTAATTATTTTATTTCAGTGGTCATTTCTGCGAAACAATGTACCTTGCCTTATTAGACAAGCTAACTTATTTTTTACAAATGTAAGCACATTACAAATAGTCCATTTTACTTTGTTCTTGAATACATTTTGCTATATATACTAAATATCCCTTTTTGTTTTGTTTTGTTTACCTCTATACAGGTCAAACATTTGACCCCCTGGGTCAGTCATCAAAAGGCCCAGCCCCACCTCTAGAGACCAAGAATGAAGACTCGTAAGTTTACAGAAGTGATATTTTATAGCTAGTACACATCATTGTATCTTTTCCTAAACCCTCTTTGCTATCATTTTACAGGACTCTGTGTATTGTTCAAGATTTTAGAAATATTTTTATCTTCCCCTATTCACAGTTTATATTCTTATCTTGCCCTATTCCTGGTTAATTGTGGTGAAATATTGGGTATACATGTACATACAATAAACGCAAACTGGTAATATGTTCCCAGGATGTCAAGCAGTTGACTTTTTTGACAAAACCATAGAATGAAAGTTGAATTAAATGCCTATTCATAGAAATTTGATAAAAATTAGATTTCTCACACATTACAATTGTTCAAATTTTAAAATACATTCTTTTTTTCAAAAGAATTTGTTTCTCATTTTGCTGATATCATTTAGATATTCTTTTTTTTCTTCACCTTTCCACTGTTGTGATATTTTTTTTTCTTCATTTATCTCTCATTTATTTCATGTTTTCTCCTATGCTCAGGGCTGAAGAGAAAGTGAAGCAGCTTGAGAAACAAGTGAATGATCTCATAGAAGAAAGCTGTTTTGCTCACAGTAGAGGAGAATTCACCCTGGTAAGTACAGAAATACTTGCCCCCATTTCAAATTTTAAATTTATTGCAGTGGCATGAGAAATATAATCATAATAACACATTAAAATAATTATGCAAAGGCTGGAAGCATCAGTTTCAATGCCTTCTTTCAAGTAAAATAAGATATTTGCTATGCTTGCTATCAAGGAGTAACATTAGCTTCTATTTTGTGACTTTGCTTTAGTTCTAAATGCCAACAAAAAAGGAAAAAGAAAAGAGGAAAAAAAAGAAAAAAGATGACTTTCATATGATCGTAATCTTTTGAATCATGATAAGAAGTACACTCTACACATTGTAGATGAAGTAGAATCTGTAACATTTATAATGCCAACACATCTTCAATTATTATCTCGAGAGAGAATCATCGCTTTGTTATGCAGTTTCACTTTAAATCTAAATGATATTTATCCTAAACTTTTTGTTTTCCAGGCACTTGATAAAGCAAAGGAGGCTGGTCGACAGGAAAGGCGGCTTGGTTCAGTCAGAGACCAACTCAGTAACAATGAGCAGGTCAACTTAGACTTGACGTACTCGGTAAGAACCCAGTATTCAAAATAGTGAAAGAGTTTTATAATGTTGAATCAACATTCTGCATTTGTATATTAAGAGTCACTATATATTTCTGTTTAACAAAAAAAGGATGTTATATTTTGAGACCTTTCATATCTATCTAAAAAATGAGCATGCTCTCATCAACAGAAGAAGGAGACAAAATGTCTTGCAAAAGATTGTGCCAATAATTGCATCAGATTTGAGTCTAACTGGATTTTGGATATTAAGCAAAGTATTAATTTAAAGAAAAATATTTATACTTGAATTTTAATAATAATAATAATAATAATGTTTTAGTCCACTCCAAATTTTATTAAACCATAAATAGAATTTTTTTTTTGCCCAATTGATCGTGAGCCCGGCAGCCACTGAGCAGCGCCAGATCGACGTTGCTCTATCCCCTTATTGTTGAACGCCAAACAAGGTAGCAGTAACTCCAGTCTTTTAACGTCTTTTGGTATGACGCGGCCGGGGTTCGAACCCACGACCTCCCGGTTGTGAGGCGGACGCTCTACTGACTGACCCAACATACTGTGTAAAATAATGAATATACTGTACTTCCCAATACATTGTTGGCTACAATAGGTATCCACATTTTTAGTATGATACATTTTTGTGAGCTGAATTATTGACATGGTCATTTTATTTGTATTCCTCTTGACAGGTCTTGTTTAATTTAGCCAATCAATATGAAGCTAATGAGATGTTTACTGAAGCCCTCACTACCTACCAAGTCATCGTCAAGAACAAGATGTTCTCTAATGCCGGTGAGTACATTGTCAAGCCTAAAAAAAAGATGTTGTATTGCTCTTTGCAACCGACTCCAAAATGTTAAAAATCTACAAACAGCTTTTTTTTTTCTTTTTTTTTTTTAAACCGTTTTTTAGAGAAAAAAATGAAAGCATTCAAAACTGAGAAATATCAGCCCTAAGACGGAGAAAAAAGAAAAAAGATTTCCGACCCATGATTTCGCACCTAAAGGGCAATACAGCATCTTTTTTGTTTAGGCCTCATAGGCTAGTATAATGCAGAGGTGTTGTAGTCTGGAGAATCAAACTCTGGATTGACTGGATTAGGCACAAATCCTGGCCAGTGGATTGTACAGTCATGTAGTCTATTGTTCTTTCCTATGTATATCTACAGGTTATATTTGATGATTTGATTCTTGAATGGGCCACAAAGTGGTTTTAGGAAGCACTCAACACTTTACAATGAACATTTGTATAGACCTCACCGAGGTCAAAATTCCATTAGGATCCGATCCTATTGGACCATCAGAAACCATTAGAGCTATTGGTGTCTAATGGTTTCAATAGGGAAAGTGAAATGATGGACCCACAGAAACCATTAGAAAATATCTATTGGACCAACACAAACCCACAGAAAAAAATGCTGATGGACCAACAGAAAGCTTCTATTGGACCAGCATCCACCCATGTCTTCTATGGGTTTCTGTTGGTCCATTAGATATTTTCTTCTATGATGGGTTTCTGTTGGTCCATTAGATATTTTCTATGGGTTCCTGTTGGTCCATTAGAGATCTTTCTATGGGTTTATAATGGTCCCATATTCTGAATTCCCTATTGAAACCAATAAATGCCTTCTATTGGTAAATCAATAATGATAAATCAAAATCGATTTTAGCAACTGTCCACCAAAAAAAGTATATTCTAATCTCAATTGCATTACTCCATCACAAAGATCACTTGAAGTGAGTTTAAGAATATCCTTTATATTAACTGAAGGCTTGTGCTATTCTATATAATAAACATACATTTCTTGGTGAGTAATCATTATAATCAATATATCTATTGCTAAAACGTAAATGTAATTGTAACATGATTAAACAAATAATCTATTGGTCATTAGTTGCCGAAAGAAAATAAAAATCACAAAATTGATGTACATTGTCATAAGTTGCTTAAAGTTGATACTCTAAGCAAATAAATGTCCCTTAATTTGTTACCTACGGCAAGTATATGTTATTTTAAAGTTTTTCAATTACTTAGTATATCACAAAAAAAAATTGTCTACTCGAAATGCTCAATTGAAATGTTGGAAATATCCGCCTCTCTTTGCATAGAAAATCAGTCACGGCGCTGGTCTACTATTTATGACCTCACGTCCGGGAGAGAGTATATTCACGTACCCGGATGTTTCATAGCAAACGTGTGCAGAGTGATACGATTTTCTGCATATTTTTGTTTCAAAGGCTGAAAAGTCTAATAAATCATAATTCTATGTACAATTCTTTACCTTCCCCTAGTACTTCATAGTATTAATATCAATTCCCCTTTTGAAAATTATGACATATACATGCCAACGATGTGCTGTTAGTCGATATTTTCACCATGTAATTTTGGTTTTGGTGTTGAAATCAGCCCAGGCACTGAGTGAACAGTAGCCTGTCTACCCATGCACAGTTCATTACCATACACTACAGCGATCCGTCCCGATGGTTTCTTCTTCCTTTTTCCGCATGTCTTTCGCCTTCCTTGGCCCTGAAGATCCTTCATCTACCAATTCTGACACCGGTAGTCAGGAGCAAGTCTTTGTTAGTTGTTTTTCTTAGCTGGCAACGTCGCTTTCATTCTCTTGCAATTGCCGATAAACATATAACTAGCGCACGTACGTTCCATCACAAGCAAGCAGCGCCTAGAACAGCGGCTTGGTCTTACCTCCCGATTCTGCTCGCTTCACGAACGTTCATGCAAGAGCCGCATCACTCGCCAAAATATTATAGAGGAAGCGCGCTTGCATGATCTCGTTTAAGTTTGATATTTTACCACATAAAATGTTTAACTGGTACTGTATCCTTTTTTGAGGCAGTCACACACATCTATGATAATTACTATCATAGTTCTAGACCTATTCGTTTTACAAAACTGCTCCTGTACCTTATCTGATGACAATATAATGCATCCGCCTATTCATACGTGCACGATTTAACTTTAATTCCTGAGCAGTAAACTCGTCTTAAATCTCTACCAAATAGGTGAATATGAGGATATAAAAAGAAATCAGCGACTGGAAAATGTTGCTTCGTTATTTTTCATTCAAATGAAAACAGAAAATCCATCAAATACTCCTTAACAACAACAAATCTAAGCTCTGACAGGATAGCATTTACGTAGGGATATCACTGCCATTCACTCTCACTGAGCCCATGACTCCCGTTCGTGACGTCACGGATAGAGGCCCGACTCTACGTGCACTTCCGGGTTTCAGACTTAGATATGTTGGTAGAGTTTACTCGAATAAATTCATTATTCTAAACTTGTTTTGTCGGGTGGACACCATTTGATGTTATTATGGGGGTTAAAAGCTTTCTATTTATGTAATTATCTCGGTATTTGGGATTGTCTTAGAGTATCAACTTTAACAAATTATGATAAATGTAATTTTCTGTGAACACGTATAAAGTAATCATGAATATGCATGAGATAGATTTAGCTGTTGGTTTCTATTGGTTTCTATTGGACCTATTGATTTCTATTGGTCCCATTGGGTTCTATTGGTCTCATTGGTTTTCTATTGGTCCTATCGGTCCTATTGGTCCTATCGGTTCTATTGGTTTCTATTGGTCTTATTGGTTTATATTGGTCCTATTGGTTTCTATTTCTATGGGTGCTATTGGTTTCTATTGGTTTCTGATGGTTTGAATGGTCTCTATATCTATTGGATTCAATTCTATGGGTCCAACAGAAACCGATAGACTCCAACAGAAACCATTAGAGACCAATATAATTTTTCTAATGGTCTCTATTGGTCTCTATGGGATTTTCGACCTAGGCATCTATTGTCAGAGTCAGTCTGAATACAACAATTAATGGCCGTGTGATAATAATGATTGCCCAATCGTATAGATTTAAAAAAGAAAAAGATTTTCCTAATCAAACACTTAAAACACAATGTTTAAGAGGTTCAAGTCTTATACCTTTGTGAATTCTTATTGCTTTGATTAAAGTTGATTTTTTTTTTCTTTTTTTTTTCTTCTCCCCCTATCCAGGTCGTCTGAAGGTGAACATGGGCAATATCTACTACAGGCAACGTAACTACCCCAAGGCCATCAAGTACTACCGTATGGCCCTAGATCAGGTGCCCAATACACACAAGAGATTGAAGTAAGTCCAGCAAGCTTTCTATGTCATTGTCACCTCTTGAAATCGAGGGCATTGTTTCATGAAACCTTCATAAGTACAAGTTCAACGATATCCCATTGAAATGTGTAAACTACTATTGACATGCATCTCAAGTGGATGTCCATGAACTTGTACTCATGATGGTATTGTGAAAAGATGCCCTGAGGTCTTTGTTTCTGTTTGACTACCGGTAGATTATATTGCTTGCTACAATAACTCAACATAACAATAAATGATGCTAGAATACAAATTATTTAAAATTGATATTAATTTTAATTACATATCAATCATGTTTTGGAATATAAATGTTTCAAATAAGAGTATTTAGGATAATTTCAGCATAACATACAAAATGTGATGATGGGTCAAGGAATAAGCACATTTGCACAATTATCTTACATTTAATTAAGAGTTAGTATTCTCTTGTCCTATGTAATGTAAAAATAAAAGTGTGTGAGACTTACTGCAGAATGTCGACCAAGAAATTTGAAGGGCGTTGACGGTGACTCTCCAAGGTGCAAAGATACAATCAACATAAGATGCGATGATACAGTAAAATCCTTGATGTGTTCAAGAGTGGTGACATATTCACAAAGGTTTTCTGTAGTTTCCTCTCTTGACAAAAAATCTACCACCACATTAACCTTGTAGTAAAGCTTTTTGTTGTCGGCCAGCAATCCCTCTTTCAATTCAGTAAAGTCTGCAATCTCTGGAGCACTCAATCCATTATAAGTTGTCCACAACATCCTTTGTCAAGTATTCCTCAAAGTTCACCATCTAAAATGAAATTACAAAAATATAACATACATTTTATCTCTTGTTTAAAAAAAAAAGAATTAAACAATCAACAATCAATGATTCATTAATCAGTAACTAGCCTTGACATTAAAGTAATCATTGATAATTCACAATTGTCCATGAGTTTGAACGTAAATATCAGTCCCTAACACTCAATGACAAATGGTAGTCCTAAACTGGCATTACTAGGTCTATGATTCCGACTATCAGAACAATTTCTTTCTCAATAGAGCAACAAATAGCAACAAATATTGTATGCAATGTGTATTCTTTCCATAAATATGTTGTGCATAGCAGGTGAAAGAAATGATAACTGGGATTCTGGATAGAAACATGTATTTATTGAATTACATTTAGTAAACATTAGTATTAATAAACAAACTGACTAGCAAAACCAACAGTTGATTTCATTAAATGACATGGAAAGCAAACTTATTAAACATAATATTCCTTCGTGCATGAATAATAAGTTGTTTCATTATATGACAAATCTGTGTATCACAACAAACATAAACTCCTCTGTTTCACAGCTAAACACTCCTTGTCCATTTTATATCAAACAAGGTCATTTTTTGAGGTACAAACTAAACATTAATTGATAAGAATAGCAGTGAAGACCTGCCAAAATATAACTTACAATCTGTTTGGATAAATTCTACTTTGGCTGGAACAGTAGGATGTCTACTTTGACATCTTGGTGTTTCCCTCAAGCTCAGCTCTGGTTAGCGCTGCCCAGTGAAAACATGCAGCAAACTTGCAGCAATGAAACTTGCAGCCCAAACACATGCAAAAACAAAATGGCTGCACCAGCATACACCATGCTTGCTTGATACTCAACCAACATAGCAATGTATTTAGAACCACTCTACCATAACAATCCCAAAGTACTTGATATGCAAAGGCCCAGCTGCTTGATGCCAAACCATGCAAGCCTGGTAATTTATTCAGAATCTCCCTGCCATCATAATGGCATATTCACCTGAAAGTGAATTTAAATCTATGCTCATTCCTCAGACAATCATCCCTTCCATCAACTGACCACCTGTTCACAAAAGACAGTGGTATGTCCTCACCCACTGAGTACCTTATTGCATTAGCATTGCATGTTTTCATATAATAGCCCATGGAAACCCTTCTTTTCATGGTGTTGCTTGGGGATTTCTGACATAGCAACTGCTTAAAATGTAATTGAATTTTGTGAGTCGGCATTGTACATGTATAAAAACTGCTAATGCTAATGCTAATGTGAACAGGTGGTCGGTTGATGGGAAAGGACATATCAATGTCTTAAGTTCATCTAGCTGACTGATGATTGACTGGAATGATGATGTCATGAAAGTCATTTGCTTTTGGAGGATTTTTTCTAGGGGTGGAGCTTAGCAGGTAGAACAAAAGTAATAGAATTTATTTTTTAAATATATGACATAAATATACATCAAAAATTCAAAAGATATGTGATGTATACATTATTACAGATCAACAAAAGTCAACATAAATTTCTAATTTAGTCACCCTTTCACTTCTTCACCTACTCCTCCCCCCCCCCCCCCCCCCACCTTATCTCCCCTCTCCAGGATGAAGATAATGCAGAACATCGCCAATGTCTTTGTCAAGATGGGTCAGTACACAGATGCAGTCACCTCCCTGGAGCACATCATGGCCGAGAAGTCTGACCATGCGACAGCCTTCAACCTCATCCTGTGTTACTATGCAACGGGAGACAGAGAGAAGATGAAGAAGACATTCCAGAGGCTCCTGGGAGTAGAGCTAAACCTGGACGATGAGGACAAGTACTTGCCCCATCCGGTAGGTCTTCTTATTTTTTTATTTTTTTTTAATTTTGTTTAATCTCTCTCCTTTTGTCCTTGTATTCTTCTCTGTTATCTTTCCCTATAATTTCTTTTCCTTGCTACTGTTTGTGATCTCTTATTCTTCCCCACCATTCTTTTTTTGTAACCTACATAGAAAAAGGAGATAGAAAAAACTCCTCCCTACTTCTTTTCCTTACTCCTGTGTGTTATCTTTTTCTTCTTTCCAATCTTTCTTTTGCGTAATCTACATATTCTACAATTTCCCTATTAGCAGAATGTCTGAATTTTGTCAGTATCATTTCATTTTCCTGCAGCTCCTTATCTTCCTTTGCTTATTGCTTCATATTAATTTTGAAAATTGAACATTATTTGACTTTTGACCACAAATCTTTCATGCTTACTGCGTAGTGCTGATCTTCTCTACCCTGTTGTATACTATACTTCGTTCTGTCTCACTGTCAAAACCTGCAAAGCATTCAAAGTGCAACTAGGAACTATAAATGCTCCATATTTCCCTTTAGTAATGTGTAGTTTACCTGGAAGTGATATACATGTATATTATTTTTCTTTCAAATAAATTTGCTGGCACAATTTTTTTCTATATAGCATGTAAATAAATTGTACTCTTTGCATGTGCTAAATTTTTGTTTCCCACCAATTACAATTTCCAATCCAATAGATTTAAGTTTAGAGGCGTTTTAACTGACTCCTATCGGTTTCAAGTCTTTGGAATCAAGGCCTTTGTAGTTCTTTTTCTCCTCTCTTGTATCATTTTCTTTGATATATCTTCTTTATGTATCTCTCCTTCTACTTCCTTTCATCTTTTGAACTTAAAAGGATGAAGAACTCTTTATACCTGAACCGGTGAGTGTTAGATAGAGTTGGAGCCCTAAAGCTTACTAGGCAGATGGCTTTATGAGCTCCCATGATTACATTGCACTTAGTTGCTCTGGAGGTATATAGGCTTCCAGCTGCCCATTTATCTCACCATCTGTTTGTTTCTTATTTTTGCAATTATTGCAAATAGTATCATGTTCTCATTATATTTATGTGTTTTTGTTTTGATTTTCTTTAATTTAGTTTTCTATTGTTCTTGTTATTATTTCTTTCTTTTTTGCTGACTGGCTGCATGCTCCCATCACCTTTCTTCCCTGTTTAAAGCCTTTCATACTTTACACATGTTCATGCTATTTCTTGTTTTACATCCATTTAAGAATTTGATGGGAAGATTCCTAATTCAGAGTTAGGTTTACACTTAGTTTATATTTCATCTTGTGACCAATCTGTATATGACTTTCATTTCAATCATTCTGCAACTTTATCTCAAATGTGGTTAGAATCATTGAAACATGATTAATAACATTCAGACTGTTAAAGTCAGAATGTTATCTCCTTCTGTATGTGAGACGTTAAAGATGAAGTTGAGTTCTGGTCATGCGATTGCATTGTGAAAGAAATGGTGTGAAATCGACCAGAAAAGGTTGATCATCTAGCATATAAGAATTTGTGTGTATTGCAAGGTTCTGGAATCATCAAAATGATAAGAAATTTGGCCAAGTCTTGGTAAAGCTACAAACACTGTACACAGAAAGATGTATATGGGACTACACGAACGCGTGGCGTAAAAATCCTACCCCCCCCCCCCCCCCGAGTTTTACGATGTGACATGACATATTTAGAATATGAAGGCATTTGAAGAGCCATGCTTTTCAGGGAACATGTCTTATCTGATGTTCTTCCACACTTGCATAATAAGAATGATAACGCTCACAATTTTTTTCTTCACCTCTTCCCAGAACTCAACCTTCTCTTTAATCTTAAAAAGCTTTTTGAGAGGTTGTTAATATCAGCTTCCATCAAATTTGGAGAGTGTACATTCCAAGTACATTAAGGACAGATCCAACAGATATAAAGGAATAGTTCTTATCTAACATCAGAATATTTATGATATGATAAACAAAACTTTATTTTGATAATAAGAATATCCAGTCGTTTATTTACATCTTTTGAAAGTCGATTTTAGATTTACTTCCCCCCAACAAAATAAAAATATATATATATATATATATCAACAAATGTGGATGTACAGTATCCTAACATTTTCTTTTCCCAAATTTTTCTGTTTTAGGATGACAAGCATGCTAACATGATTCTGGAAGCAATCAAGAATGATGGTCTCAGGCAGGCTGAAAGAAAAAGGTAAGTTATAAATTAAAGCAATAAGGATTGAACAAGGTAGTGAAGTTCCTGATCTATCAAGTGTAGTATGCTTATCTAAAAAAGAAAAGTAATGAAAAGACAAGGTAGACTTGTTGAGAATTAGTTTCTCATCAGGGAAACTGTCTTGTCCCTAGAATGAATTATGTTAGGATAAAAATATACATTAGTATAAACAGATTAGGGCCTGCATTACTCTAGTGTAGTTGAAATGGGGAATGCACTCTTGGCCTTTTAGCATTTTATGCAAAAAAGTGTTTCATTATTTATTTTGATTTAACCTCATTTTACACCCTTGCCCAAATCACATTCAACTAATGTTGCATGAATTTTGTCACAACTATGAAATCATATATTCTGTTGTACACATGTATGTTCATCTTATTTTCTCTTCTGGTGATCTATCTCTTCAGGAAAGCCAGTATGGAGAAGTGCGTCATGGCCGCAGCCAAGCTGATAGCGCCCTCTATAGAGCAGAGCTTCTCTGCAGGCTATGACTGGTGTGTAGACTGTGTCAAACAGTCCAACTATATTGACCTTGCCAATGACCTCGAGATCAACAAGGCTCTCATGTACCTCAAGCAGAAGGAATTCAATCAGGTATGCTTTGTTACTGTACAATTCAAAATGGCTGTTTAAATGATGCTTCCTGATGATTCAGATTCATATAAATGCTGAATATGCATTTAAATGATATAAATATATGGGTCATTCCATCGGGTTGGGTCTTTTCAGCATTTTCACGTGTTTGAATGTTTAGAAGCTATTTACTCAAATTTAAATGTATTTTTAGTAAATTGAAAGTATGTTTTATTTGAGAGGAATGTATGACAGAATAAATACACATGAAAACAGAAACTTGTTTGTCATATTTTTTTTTTCTTGAGAGTTTTACTAATGATGTCTCAGCGATTTTAAGGGTGACAGTTGTGACATGAAAACATGTCATTTTCATGAACTTATTTCTGAACAATAATACATCATACTGCAATATTTCCTATTTTAAATATGTTACCTTTAATACCCCTATCATGTCTGAGAAGCTCCAGTGAAATGTGTAAAAAATCGGAAAGTTAGCCCATATTGAAAAAGCACAATACCGACGTTACCGGCAATGTCCTAAACACTTTTTTCGTAACGGCGGTAATTCTTACATTTTACACAAATTTAGCAGCACATTTTCTCACAAATTTTCATATTATTAGAAAGGTACAACCCCTAATAAACATATGTTGAAAGAATGACGATTAAGTAGGTCTGTAAATACAACAAAATACTTAAATTACCACGAAAATCTGGTGCGAAGTCCTTCGCAATTTAGTAACGTCGGTGTGAAATTATGGTGTTTGAGATACAAGCCAGCCCCCTACCTTCAGTTTCCGGTGTTCAAATGGCCTGCTGGGTAATCCCGATCGCGGGAAAAATGTTTTTAGCCAGAGTGCGACGACCTACCCCTACTCTGCAAGCTCGAACGTCAAAATGTCCCTGTGACGGAGTGACGCCATTTTAGCCCGTCAGCGCCCAAATCGGTACGTAATATGTTCATTTAAACTTTTTTCTGTCCCTCATTGTTATCATGGACAAAGATATCATATTAAAAAAATATCAATTCCGTTAAAAAATGTGTTATTTACAACTTAAAACCATTAAATGTGAGTGAATATTTTACTGTTGTCCCACATACTGATATATGTGTTATAATGAAACACGCGAAATCAATGCCGGACCTTTCCCCTTATAAAGCTAGTTTCCGAGACAGAAATTGAACTTTGTTATTAAAAAACCGTAAATAAAGATATAAATGATGTTCATATTCCCAGGGATGAAATTTCTCCGCCAATCGGCGGCCGATTTTGAAATTTAAAGACGGGGGGGGGGGATTTTTTTTTTTTTTTTTTTTTTTTTTTAAATATTTTTTTATAAATAGAATTTAAATGCCAGGAAAACGCCCACAAGTGGTGTTGACCCCGGACCTCCATTTAATATTCCTCCTTTTAGAGAGGTATGGAAAAAGGGGAGAGGGCAGTTTCTTGTTCCATTCTTCTCACAATGTGCTTTACAACAGATCAGATCGAAGTAAAATAGAAGTACTAATCGAACAGAACACACATTTTGCAATGAAAAGACACAAAAGCAATTAACAGTTTTGTTTCATTTTATTTATTTATTTTCATCCACATTTCTTTAAATAGATATCCACATCAATGTCATAAATGGCTCCTCTACCTCCTCTGAGGATTCAGCTACGTCTACGACAGAGAGAAAGCGGGCAAAAAACGTCGAAACCTACCTGGAGAACAAGACTTAAAAATAAGAACCCAGAGAAATATGAGGAGATCAAAGAGAGGGACAAAGCCTATAGTAGGTGCAGAGCTGCAACTATCACTGAAGAGCAGAAGAATCATGAAAGAGTTCTGACAAAAGAGAGAGTAAAGCTTTGGAGACTTAGGAAAAAAGAGAAAGAAGACGCTGATAAAGCAGCTGGCAAGAAACCTAAGAAACCGGATGAAAAAGAGACAGCCACAAACAGGAAGAAATGGGTAGAAGCCAAACGAGACCAGAGGGCAAAGTGGTCAGCCACAAAGAAAAGAGAAGTAAATCTCAAGCAAAGGATGAAGAGAAGACAAGATAAAGAAGAACTACAAAAAATGCGGAAACAAAAGGCTGATGATGAGAAGAAACGTCTAAGTGAAGAAAAGAAGAAAAGAAAAGAAGAAGAAAGAGAGAAAAGAAAAGAAGAAGAAAGAGAGAAACTTGGAGAAAAGGAGAGACAGGAAGAAGCAAGACAAAGAAAAGCAGAAGAAGAAGAACATACATTGAGGCAGCAAGAAGAGCAACTGGCAAAGGAGCAATTACCACTAGAGACAGAGGCATTGAACACTGCTAGATCTCCCAAACAATCAACACCAAGGTCTGGTGCAGCCAAGAGGAAATCCCTATCCAGAGCCCGGAAAAAGATTTCACCCAATCCAAAAATCTATGCAGAGATAGTTTGTGGCCTCATAAGTCAGGCAACACCCAGAAAGAAAAAAGCACTTAAACAACAGATGTTGAAAGTGGGGAAACTTCAGATTGACTCCCTGATCACTGGAAAGGTTGCTGAAACCCTGAAGTCAGGTCGACGTAAACGGGATAAAGAAACAAGGCTTGTCAGACGTGGACTAGCATCAACTCTGCAGGTGCTGCGAGAAACCAAAACACAACACACAGCACAAAGGTTTTACACAACACCCAAGCTACTCAAAAGTTTGAACAAGGAGGACAAATACAGGAACCCATTCAGTATCATTTCAGCCGTCAAAAAGTTGGTGAGATCCTTCTACGAAACCAAGGCAGTACAATTGCCCAACAAGAAGGACATCAGTAGAAAAACACTGGAAAAAACTGCTGTTCTTCCAATGCCTGTTTCTACTCTGTTTGCGGACTTCAAGAAGACGTATCCTCACATCAACATCAAGAGTTCATCCTTCTTCATGTTAAGACCCAGACATGTCAAACTAATGGGTAAGAGTAATTTGCGTGGATGCTTGTGTGAATATTGCACAAACCTGCAACTGAAAATCACCACAGTCAACAAGCTTTGCAGCAAATTCAAAACCAATGACAGTGTCATCAAGGAAACGTTCCATCTGACAAAACTCAGCATGTGCAAGAAGCCTGAAGGTCAAGATTATAATGATCCTGATTGCTACCTGCGGCAGTGTCGACATTGTGGAGTGAAGCTCCTTGAGAAGCACCTTGAGTCACTTGTTAGAGAAACAGGTGCAGATTACGGTACTCAGTGGAGTCGATGGGAGACAGTGAAAGTTGACAACAAATCTAAGATGATACTGAATAACAAGGAAGGCACTGTATCTGAATTAATATCTGAACTATACAAGGAAGCTGAAGGACATCCATTGCATCTTCATAACTGGCAGTGGCAACACAAGGAGTACAGCAGGTTGATCAATGATCCCCCTCCCAACACTGTCATAGGTGTTCTGGATTTTGCAGAAAACTATGCCTGCCTGCTGCAAGACGAGGTACAAGCTGCACACTGGGCACATGAGCAGGCGACGGTTCATCCTATCGTGTGCACTTACCAGTGCAAATGCCACTCAAGACCTGTCACACACTCAATGATTTATATCAGCAACGACCGTAAACATGACTATCATGCAGTGAACCATTTCTCCTCGCATTGTATGAATCATCTTTCCATCAACCACAAGCTTGACATAGATGTTTTCATGAGATTTAGTGATGGATGTGCCGCACAGTATAAATCGAAAGGACCCTTTCTAGATGTGATTCAAAGTGACATTCCCACTGAACATCATTTCTTTGGGTCGCGCCATGGAAAGGGGTCTTCAGATGGCGAGTCTGCAGTTGTTAAGCAACAAGCCTCGACCGCTGTACGAAGTGGCAGGGCAGTGATTTCAACACCTCATGCCATGTACACTTTTGTCAAAGAGACCCTAAGTAGAGGTGAAGACTCATGCATACCCTTTCGAAGAGAATTTTTCTATGTCCCTTCAACCTCTATCGATCGTGAAAGACCTGCTCCCAAGAAAGCCGTCAACGGAACCAGGAAGATCCATTGTTTGAAGAAGGGTAAGAACCCACTCACTGTTGTATGGAAGAGACTATCCTGCTTTTGCCAGCCCTGCCTTACAAACAATGGAGCTTGTATCAACAGCAGGTACACAGGAGCATGGACTGCAGCCACTCTAGTGGTTCCAGATGTAACTCCAAGACGAGACCCGCCACCTGAAAAGCAGAGCGAGACGCAAGTTCAAGATATTGCACCAGAGGTTCACACTGCTCCTCACTCCCACCCCTCTACAGAAGACCAGACTGATGAGACAATAACAGGAGGTAATTAGTCACATTTGAATATGGATCATTTATTTGCATTTAAGGTACATACAAAAATAAAACACATGATGTACACGGCATAATTTTGCTTATCAATATAAGTTTAACTATTTTATAAACTGGTTTGCTGAAATCCATTAATAATATTTTGTATAGTTTTTAAAGAAAATTAGAACGGATTTAAAGTACAACTCGAGAACAATATTACTGAACTGAGACAATTTATAAAACAAGTTTCCTTTTTTATCGTTTTCCCCTCTAATAGTATTTATGATTTTTTCTGGCCTTTCTGCTTGAGTTAACTTCATTTTTTTTTGTAATGCAAGATTTAAAATAACAATCTTCAATTTGTCTCTTTCAGAACACACTGCCTTACAACCTGCCTTACATCCTGCGGTCCAGGACTTTGTCACTGTACAGTTACCTGTGAAGGGAAGCAAGAAAAGATCACAAAAATTACGTGTCGCCAAGGTAACTTCATAAAGTTCAATTTCTGTCTTGTGATAAATTGATAAATCTGCATTGTATATTAAATGTACTTGTAACATTTAGAGCTGCTCCAGCAATTGCACTGCGAAGATAATTAATATAAATATGTATTGCAGAACAAAAATTATTCACTTTTCTGACGAAAAAAGTATACATTCAATACATTTAACAATATTTGTCCTGTTTTTTAATTTATTTCAGGTAACATCTGTTGAAGGGAGTAGTGTACGCCTACAGTACATGGAGCAGAGTGGAGAGCTCTTCAAGTGGCCAGCAGGGGAGCCTCAGTATGTACTACATCCTTGTGACGACATTATCAAGATCTTGCCCTCTCCTGAACCAGTACGATTGGGTTCACGAAAGCTCTCTTTTAAATTCGCTTAGAACTACACACTACACCAGTTCTCATTTGTCACGAAACTGACAATCGTTTTATGAACAATCTAAACATTTCTTGCCATAAGAATTATCTAAACGATTCTTGCCATAAGAATTATCTAAACAATTCTTGCCACTTTTCACTACTCCCTCTTCATATTTAAGAACTTTGATCAGATTTGATGTTTATATTGTTTGGAGATTATTACAACTGATTCTGCATCCCATGTTACGAGGACAAGATGTCTTAGTAACATCAGTTGCGTTGTAAGTAGAGCCCATGGAAAAGAACTTATATGGTCAATCGAGCGTCTGCAAAATTTTCCGTACACACAATGTACTTGAACAAAATAGCACAACACGATAAGGTATTTAATGCGTTGTTTGTTGGTATTTTTTCCATGATCCATGCTACACAGAATTTCGTCAGTCATACTGTATGTTTTTGTTTTATCATCAGATGAAGATATACAAGTCGTGATAGATTTTTCCTCGTTATCCTTCTTGCATGTTATTTCTTGTTCCTTTTTCTCAATTCAAGTGAGATTTGATGTCGTTTCTGTACTTATAGGAGGCGATATGATAGATGACTTCTTCTGCATCCCATGTTACGAGGACGAGAAGTCCTCGTAACGTCGGTTGCGCTGTTAGTAGAACCCATAAAAAGGTACTTTACCAAGTAGTCAATCGAGCCTCTGCGATAGCGTTCATACACACAATGTACTTGAACAAAATGCATAACACGATAAGGTATTTAATGCATTGTTTGTCGGTAATTTTTCAGTAAGAAAATGATCCATGCTACACAGAATTCCGTCAGTTATACTTGTATGTTTTTGTTTTATCACCAGTTAGATAAAGATACTTACAAGTCGTGATGGATTTTTCCTTGTTATCCTTCTTGCATGTTATTTCTTGTTCCTTTATCTCAATTCAAGTGAGATTTGATGTTGTTTCTGTACTTATAGGAGGCGATACGATAGATGACTTCTTCTGCATCCCATGTTACGAGGACGAGAAGTCCTCGTAACGTCGGTTGCGCTGTTAGTAGAACCCATAAAAAGGTACTTTACCAAGTAGTCAATCGAGCCTCTGCGATAGCGTTCATACACACAATGTACTTGAACAAAATGCATAACACGATAAGGTATTTAATGCGTTGTTTGTTGGTATTTTGACAGTAAGATAATGATCCATGCTACACACACATTTTGTCCGTTAGGCATGCTTTTGTTTCTCATCAGTTAGATGAAGGTACTCGCTAGTGATGATGGATTTTTTCCTCATTATACTACTTGCATGTTATTTCTTGTTCCTTTATCTCAATTCAAGTGAGATTTGATGTTGTTTCTGTACTTATTTTAGGCCTAATGATAGATGACTTATTCTGCAGCCCTTGTTACGAGGACAAGATGTCCCTGTAACGTTGGTCGTGCTGTTAGCAGAGCACACGAAAAAAGACTTTAATTACAGAGTTATAAAAGAAACCTTTAAATTTTTCAAGATTAATACTTACTTGGATGAGCAACATAAAATCAGTGGACGCTCATTGCATTTTAATTGAGGATATGTAACTAAATAATGTTTTCAGAAATAAGAAAACAGGACAGTCATACACATCTTTCCAAACTACTCATTATTTTGAAGAACATTTAAAGAATTAGTATGTAATATCCATCATTTCACCTCTTGTATGACTATTTTTTAATCATTTATCTCCTGATCATTAGAGTACATATATTTCAGATGACATTTATGAAGTCTGTCATGTTTCCAATGAGTAAGATGATAGTAGTACTAATATAATACCAATGTTACTCGGACATGATGTCCATGTAACATTGGTAACTACTCTGCTGAGGTGAATATAGACCATAAATCTTCCAGGTTTCCTTTCATTTGTGTCATCCTCTCATTAAATATGTTCCATACAGCAATTAATTAGCAAATTTCTTGTAATGCAGCCAAGATGTTTTATGCAAGAGAAAAGATTACCCTTTTTGCAAAAAACATGATCTGAAAATTGCAGGTTCTTCATTTTTTTCATGGTTATAAATTGATATAATGTTTCTGAGTTCGAGTTTTAAGTATTCTAAACTATTGCTCCCATCATCTAAATGTTTTCCCCACCAAAACAAGGTGGAGTACAGACTGTGACAAAGTTTCAGATCAGAAAATAAATGAGCAAGTAAAAAAAGATGTCCTTGTAACGTTGGTTTTTTGTTGTGTCTGTTTTTCCATTTTTAATGAAAGTGTGCAAAGGAATACACACAATTGCAATGGATTCTATTGTAGGATTGGTGTTAGAAACAGGATATAACAATAAAAAAATTATTTACCAACTCTGAATTTCGCACCTTCATGTCACAATTTATGACCCAACCCGATGGAATGACCCATATATACTATACCATACCCTAACCTTTTCTTAAATCCACATAAAACTCAATCAAAACCCAACCCTTAATTTACCTTTGACGAAATGCAGCTCAGAGCAAATACCACTGAACATGTGTCTGATCACTGATGTGAACACTCAAATGTTTGGTATATTTATTTATACTTCTTAAGGGATACTATATGAGGGATGTACGTTTTCAGACTATACGTCCCTAATTTCACGAAGTGACGGTAGTGAATGAAAATCACATACACTTTGCGTGGCGATTTTTCTCACTACCGTCACTTCGTGAAAATAGGGACGTATTGTCTAGTTTCAGACCCTGACACATTTCTTAGGCTTAATACTGCACACCATCTATATGGGGCTCCAACATGCCTGGAGCTCTTTTGGGGCTCATTAGGAGGGAAAGCAGCTGGCACCCCTGTCTACTCTACTTAAGTAATTTTATCTGAACCCCTGTTTTCAGGCTGTGGAGGTTCTGAAGACCTTTGAGAAGAAGGAATCCAAGTGTGCAACCGTTGCCGCTGTCAATCTATCCTTCATCTACTTCCTACAAGGAGATGTAGCCATGGCTGAGAAGTATGCTGAGGTTGCCATGGCAGCAGATAGATACAATCCTCCAGGTCAGTGAACATCAGGGGGTGTTTCACAAAACTTGTCATCAGTGACAAATGACAGTTTTTGTTATAAGCTACTGAAATCCTTGCTTCTGATTGGTTATTAGCAGATTTGTCACTGATTTTTGTAATTTGTCAATGAAAGAAGGCTTTGTGAAACAAGTCCCAGAACCTTGTCTTATAAAGAGTTATGATTGATCTGGAGTCCTCCAATCAATCCCAAACTTGTAAAATCATACATGTATCTCTTTAGTACAGAGTTGTTATATCAAATTGCTATCAATATGAATCAATCGCATTTCTTTATGAGATAGGGTCAAGGGTTGAAGTCGGGATGTAGTTCGTAGAGAAAGCCATTCATTACTTGTGTTTATGTAGATTGTAATACCATCATCCCTGTAGATGAGTTATGGATTCAATAGTACTACCGGTATGTAAGTTATTGTATTCGTGAACAAAAAAAATATGTGTTCCATCTTTATTGTTCGAGCCATATTCTCAGCTAGTCAGCAAAATAGTATGGCAATATTACCTAATCATTATGGGTATGCAATAGCTAGTGTTGCCAATTTCAAACAAAGGACACAATATTCACCATACATGAGTCGTAGCTTAGAAGCTCTTTTCAAATTGATATATTATGGTTGCTAATTATGATGCTCTATCTTGTCTTCTTTCAGCCTTGGTGAATAAAGGCAACTGTGTTTACGTCCAGGGCGATCTTGAGAAGGCCAAGGAATGCTACCAAGAAGCACTCAGAACAGAAGCATCATGCACAGAAGCGCTCTATAATCTAGGTGAGCCTTAATTAGTACAGAAAGGGAAAATTAAAATAATTGAACTGCTTATGATAGGTTGTACAGAATGTATGTATCTCCTCCAATACAAATTCTCCAGACTCTCTATATCTCCTACTCTCTCTCTGCCTCTGTCTCTCTCTCTCTCTCTCTCATTAAAAAAAAGAAGAAGCAAATACTGCCATTCCATTATCAACGGGAAACGGGTGGCTCCTGTGTTAATCCTATGGGAATGAGAGAAATCAGTAGTCAATGGTTTAAGTAGAACCCACATCGGAACATACTACCTGCATATCAGTATTTACTTTTTAATTCAGGTATAAAAAATAAATGTGTACTATGATATGCTGCTACCATGTTGGTTCAATTAAAAATCTACAAAGAGGTAAAAAGGAAGTAATAATTTTAGATGTGTTTGTGTTGACTATTAAAGGGATCGTTTAACAATGTTAAATTTCAGATGCACGGCCCTATGTGTTATCAGTGTCTGTGATATGGTGTTATATTGAAGCCCTTTAAAAAATTGCACTTCAAAATGATCAAGAAGTGCCTCAAAAAAGGAAAAACCTTTGAGTGACCGGTTTTGCCATACTAGTTTTCCCCAATAGACTGTAGTGTTATGAAAATTGTTTGGCAAACACAAAATTTGATTTTGATTTTCAATCATAAATATCTTGATAATCAGACAGGCGATCCGCTTGTAAAAGTCATGGGGTTCCTGACTGCCCTAAAGGTTTATAATTATCATTGCAGCATGAGCTAAATCAAGGATTTTTTTAAAGGATCTAAGACAAAGTTACCGGATCCCTTTAAAGTTGACATGGGACTACTTAATGTTAATAATAGGACATAATGTGGTTAAAATTTTGATTGATTATGAAGACTGCATAACTACAAAATCTATCTTGTTTTTTTTATTTCAGGTCTTGTTAACAAGAAGCTTGGTCATCTAGAACCAGCCCTGGACTGCTTCCTCAAACTGCATGCCATACTCAGAAACAATGCTGAAGTTATATTCCAGATAGCAGCAATGTATCCTTCAAGAATAATACTTTGTTGATTCATACTACAAGTGATATGTCAATACTGAGGATATTTGTTTACAATGGAAATAGTACTGTATTCAAATAGTCCCATCCAAAATTACCATCAATGCGCTGTCTGGTATTCCAAATGCATTTCTGTCTGCTTTGAGTGTGGATTGTTCCATCCTTATATTTTGTGGCAGGTTAGCCTTTCAAATAGAGTTAAATGCTGCTGGTAATGCAATTATAATTTTACTCTCAGACTTTGAGAATAAAATACAGGATGATGTTAGATTGAGATCAGTGAATTTCCATAAGTATGGCTGTAATATAGAAGCTGAACCATTGTAATTTTAGTATATATATATGTATATATATCTTGTGTTAAATCTTTCATATGTTACCCCAAAAACATTTTCTTAAAAAAAAAAATGGATTAATGTTGGCCAAAGTTGCTCATGTTAATCATTACTATTTATTATTCCATTCACCTTTGAAGAAAACCATTAAGCCTACACTGCACCTAATCCAAATTTGTAAAAGAGCCAAACAATTTCCTTGACCCTTGACCTCTGTATAGCAACGAGATGCTAGAAGACATTCCCCAGGCCAGTGAGTGGTTCATGCAGCTCATTGGCATCGTGCCAACTGATCCCGGTATCTTGTCCAGGATGGGAGAGCTTTACGACAACGAGGGCGACAAATCACAGGCATATCAGTACCACTTTGAAGTGAGTATTGATTATAGCCCTCTCGACTTTTATCAGGGCTTCATGATATTGCAAAGTTGAAAAATAAACTAGGAATATCTGATTTAGGGTTTTACCATAATACATCATATTTATCTCAAACAATGTTTGAATAATAATTGTAAATTTATAATGCGCAGTTTCTATATGTATATACTCAACTGCGCATGACATAATGATAGTAAAAGGAACAATACAAATAAACATTTAAAAGTTAAAATCGATGCTAAGGGGGAACCTGTGTATGCTTTACAATGAAAATGTCTATGTAAAACTTTCCTGAAACAGATAGGTTTTCAGGTTATTTTTAAACACATTGATTGATGATGCATGTCTAATTGTGGCAGGGAGACTATTCCAGAGTTTGGGTGCAGCGCTAACAAAGGCGCGGTCACCTAGAGTAACCTTTGTTTTACAAGGTGGAAGACTCAGGAGCATGGTATCATGGGAACTACGGAGCCTGTAGGACTGGGTGGCTGATTTTAACGTCAGGAGTTCACTGAGATAAATGGGGGCCAAGCCATGGAGTGCCTTATAAGTAAGGAGGAGTATTTTGAATTTGATTCTCTGGCGAACTAGAAGCCAGTGCAGATCATGAAGTAGTGGGGTTACATGAGAGAATTTGGGGGAATTGCAGATGAGTTTGGCACATGCATTTTGTACACGTTGTAATTTACATATCTGAGATTCTGGTAAGCCAAACAGTAGTCCATTACAGTAGTCCAATTTACTTGTTATAAAGGCATGGACTAATGTAATGATACATGTGCGAGTTAGGTATTTCCGAATGTGACGTAGGTTGTACAGATGATAGAAGGCTGCTTTGCATGTTTTGTATATATGGGTCTCCATGTTCAACTGAGAGTCAAACCAGACACCAAGGTTTTTTGCAACCATAGACTGCTCGACTACAGTATTTCCGACTGTTATACAATTTATATTAAGTTTTGACACTTGCCTAGGTGTTCCAATAATAAGAAATTCAGTTTTGCTGTCGTTGAGTTTCAACTTACAGCTTAACATCCACCTACGAAGATCCCTTAGACAGTGTTCAAGAGCTGAAACACAGGACTGTTCTTGTTCCCTGACTGGGCTACATGAAATGTATAACTGGGTATCATCTGCATAGCAGTGACAAGATATGTGCTGAGAGTATGCTTTGATGATAGCAAAAAGGCGACTCGAATAAAGGGAAAAAAGGAGGGGTCCGAGCCTGGAGCCTTGAGGAATACCCCATCTAACATCAAATTTCTTTGAGGTGGTGTTACCAATTGATATTTGTTGCTCCCTATCGCACAGGTAAGACTGTACCCAAGATAAAACAGAATCTGTAATCCCAAAATCAGACTGTAGTATTTCAGCTAGTATATTATGATCGACAGTGTCGAAGGCGGCACTGAGATCTAAAAGTACAAAAAATGTAACTTTCTGCTGGTCCATTGCCATAAGTAGGTCATTCTTAACTCTTAGTAAAGCGGTTTCTGTACTGTGATACTTTCTATACGCCGATTGTGTTAAAGGGAAAAGGTTGTTACGAAGGAGGTGATCCTGAATTTGAGCAGTGGCTGCCCCTTCAACCAACTTCGACACATATTGAAGATTACTTATTGGCCTGAAGTTGCTGAAGTTCATTTCAGAATTGGGTTTCTTTGGAATAGGTCTAACCAAGGCAAGTTTCCAACCTGAATGAAACTTGCCATTATGTAATGACAAATTTATGATTTGTGTAAGCACAGGTAGTAAGGTATCTAAACATTCAACAACCAATCTTGTTGGCATTGGATCGAGGGAACATGATTTCTTACTGAGGTTCATTACAAGTTTCCGAACATCACTTTGGGATAACGGCATGAGATTTGCAAACTTGGGTGGATTGGATGAGGATGAGTATTCCAAGGAATTATCAACACTGATATCCTCTTCATGTAACACTGATTCGATATCACAGTGAATTTTGACTACCTTTTGTTAAAAAAAGTCACCAAGTCCATTGACAAAATCATGGTTATCAACACTAGGAGGTATGACAGAATCACTTTTTGTCATGTTCAACAAGGACTTTGTTACATCAAAGAGTTTCCTTTGATTTGAGCTATTGTCAGTAATACAGTCGGTATAATACTTAGTACGAGCATTATTCATTACAAACAACATCTTGTTTCAAGCTAACTTAAATGCATTGTGGTCAGAGACAGACTGAGATTTCCTCCATTTCTTTTCTGCCTTCCTTCTCTTCTTCTTTTCCATTCTTACATCATCAGTAAACCATGGCACTCTGGGGCGATTATTTACCTTTTTTGAACACAGTGGAGCATGTTTATCTAGAATAGACCGTAAAGTAGAATTATAAGATGAGGCTAAGTCATCAAGAGAATCAGGAGGGTTTAAACAAAGCTCACTTGAAGCGAGGTCATTATTAAGTGCATCGAACTTAACAGTGGAAAGTTTGCGAAAGGAGACCATATTTACAGACAAAGGAGGTTTACAAACTTTAAGCGTACAGAAAACAGACATGTGGTCAGACACCAATGAGTCTGGCCAAGGTTGCCCCAATACAATATCATCACAATAACCATACCCTTGAACAAATATTGTCAACGTTTACAAATTGAAAAAAGGCTTTGTGAAACGGGTCCCTAGCTGGACATTGTCTCATAAAGAGTTGTTGATTCTTTTTGTTGAATAGGATCAATCAAAACATTAAAAAAGGAGTCTAGAGTAATAAAATCTGATCTTTATAACCATACCCTCTGTTGTTACCCCTCATGCAGTCATTCCGCTACTACCCATCCAACATTGAGATCATAGAGTGGTTAGGGGCGTACTTCATTGACTCTCAGTTTGTAGAGAAAGCCATCCATTACTTTGAGAGGGCGGCAGTCATCCAACCCAACCAAGTCAAATGGCAGCTCATGATAGCTAGCTGTCATAGGAGAAGCGGTAAGAATCAACATTTAGAGTGTTTTATATTTTGATGATGATGATCGAATGACAATATCTCGAGTAGTGGTGGTGGTTATTTTACCTGACTGCTAAGAGCATAAATGCTTGTAAGTAAGCAGCCAGAAGACCGACGGCTTTAGGTCCTCTCTGAGGGACCTGGTAATGAGGGTTAATGCCTTACCAAAGGGCACTAGAGCATATCAACTTGGTTTCGAACCCGGGTCACCGGAATACGAGACCAGATGCTCTACCAACTGAGCTATCGCGCCTCCTCAAAAAGGATCAAAAATCCTTGTGGAGTTCTATAGATATATATATGATTCAATGCATGTAACAGATCAAGGTAGATAACTTACAACCTTAAGAATTATTATTTTAAAATAAAAAATTCATGAAAAATTCTTACTAAGCAAAAAGCTACAATACAATTCACTAAAAATGTGAAGATGAACAAATAACTTAGTTTACAGTTTTCAGAAGACATGTTTTAAAAATCTAGAAACTATATAAATATTTGTTTCTATTTATGCTTGACACAAATTCTCATTGGATATTTGAGTGGTCTTTTAGTCAATTAGTAGTAACGTGGCACATTGTTCCTCCATATATGTTCATGTAGATATTAAAGATAACAATGTTTTTCTCCCCATTTCTCATGCAGGAAATTACCAGCAAGCCTTGGAAACATACAAGAAGATTCATAAGAAGTTCCCAGACAATGTAGAATGTAAGTGAAATAAAACTGATAATCTACTACTTATCACTACTCCACAGAAAGTATTATGGGATGTAGATGATGAGTGATATTTCCTGAGGAGGTACTGTAGCAACAAAACATGTTTTTCTTTTGAATTTAAATGGACAAAATAGTATGATTGTAGCATGATCAATGAATAATGTTTCAAATAATTGACAAGTACTATCTTTGAAGAAAAGCAATGATGTCTGTGGATTTTCAGCATATATATTTTGTAACCTAGCTGACAAAAGTCTGCATAATACATTTTTTAAATTATCTTGAACTTTATGCAAGTGATATAATATGTCAACTACAGTACAGTGCATAAATGTAATAGACTGTTGTTTTGTTGGCAACACTTCTATCAATTTTCTTTGTGCAGGTTTGAAGTTCTTAGTACGTCTTTGCTCTGATCTTGGGCTGAAGGATGCGCAAACGTATGCAACCAAACTGAAGAAGGCAGAGAAAGCTAAAGAACTCAAAGAACAGGTTAAATATAGTTTAATTTTTTTGTCATCTGTCTATCCTGTTCTTGTGGATTTTTGAAAACTCTCCTTTGACCATTTTCTCTACCCTGTCCATCTCTTCTCTCTGTCTCTGTCTTTCCCTTGTGTAACTATGTCTACCAATCTTTTTTTTTCTCTCTCTCTCTCTCTCTCTCTCCCTCTCTGTCTTTTTCAGCCAGTGAATTCTATTATTTGCTTGAACTGTTTCCTTTCATACGTCACAATACATGTGAATTATTTCCATTATTGCATAAGATTGTATCTCCGAAGTAATGTATGAAATAATTGTCATGATACTGTAGGGCACTTTTTCTTCAACATCTGTAGCGTAGAGCACCTCTCTGTTATACTTTTCCTTTATTTTTCATTGAAAAAAAAAGTATCCCATGACACTTGACAGTAACCATTTTTGAGCAATATCCACACAAAAAAGTTTACAACAACTGCTTCAAGAAATTTGTTAAATGGATACATGGTATGCTAACAATCGTTGTTGTTGTGAACCAATGAATTAAATCAGAACCTGTACTTTCTATTCTCTTCAGAGAGCCACCAGTGGTAACAGACGTGGTAGTGGTCGGGGCGTAAGGCAAGGAAGCGCAGGTCAGTCATTACCCTATACATGTCTATCACATTCCTCACATTTATGCTTTACACTTTAATAAACACCCAACACATTAATACCTCATTTTATGTTTAAACATGATAAAATGTCAATATTTTGTTATTGATGTGATTAATGAAGTAACCCCCAAGGGGAGGCTGTGCCAGTCAGTCACTCACTCAATATCCTCATTTTGATAATACAACTTAACATTCATCCATTAATAGAAAGTATTTTACAAATATGTAAGAATCGATTGCTGTGGTTAATCTATCATTTAGTCCCTGTGTAGATATGTTGATTTTGATACACATTTGATTTTATTTTATTTAACTGTCCATTATTAACTTTAATACTTGATTCACAGACTGTATCACTACCAAAATCATTGTCAAACATGAATTGTAGCCTCTTTTTAGAAAAATGATAGGATTAACAAAAGCAAGTTATGTCATTTATCATCTTTATACAGCTGAAAAGCCCAAATGGAAGAATTTTGAACAAATATACCCTTTGCGATACAATGTTTTATATATTGCAGAAAATAGTGCATCTAAATGTGGAGCTGGTATAAATATTCATTTTGTTTATTCAAATCTGCTTCAGTTTCGCTCTTTTTTTGTTAAAAACAAATATCCATAGAATATATTTCATATATTTATGATAAGAATATGTGTCTGATAAGAGAAAGTGATAGATCCATTGTTTATACTGCCTCATCTCAGCATGAAAATAATGCAGCTTTAAGCAAGCATGAAATAAGAACTTCCAAAATTGTAACAGCCTTGCTCTTGAAAGTACGAGAATTGCCTCATGGATTACACTTTAAAAAATTTAAGCATGTTTTTCAAAAAAAATATTTTCAAGTACAATGAATCATATTCCATTTTGTATTTTGCTTTGTTTTTTGCTGCTATCATGTAGACTTTAGAGGTGAGGGATGTTCCTCATGAAAAGGGAACCAGAAATATGCACCAAAAACACTTCTTTATCTTTGATTGTATTTAACTCCACATTTGTTCTTTTTATTTGGCACAGTAGCACATTCCTTGTTCTTTCAAGGGAGTGGGTTTTGGGGTGAATTACTTGTATGTTGTTTGGGGAACACATATTTATTTTTACAGGTGATAAAGACTGAGATAAACAACATGTCCTCCAAACACTTACATATCGTTTTGCAATAATATCATCTCCCCTCTCTGTTGACCTATATAAGGTTGATATATAAGAAAGACTAAGCAAAAGAAAACTTTAGGGAAGATGTAAATGGAAAGCAATCCTTTTGTTACCATTTGTGAAAACAACATCCCTTTAACGGGTAGAGTTTTTATGTTGATTATTTCAAACAAGTACCAGTGCAATAACTACACTGTACTAACTACATGTGTGTGTTTTTATTATCCTGAATGTTGTGTGGACTTTTTGTTTACAATCATTCATATAACGATTAAAACATCGAAGTATACCATTATCAAATGGTATGTACTACAATCCATCTCGAACTCTTCACTTTGCAATTGCCAAATCACTAAATGAATACATATATAAATATATACAGCTGTTACATTTGTTATTGTACAAATAAAACAAGCACTTGATCACTTCAACAGATTCCTTATCTTGACACGTACCTTATCTGGTCCTATCACACTTCACAGCAACAACAGTTATCTAATCACATATCTTACCATATCTAATAATAGGTGTGACACATCTTATGCAAGCATTGTCATTTATATCATTCTACCATATAACCAATCACTCACTCATCTCACTCACATGACTGCTATATATTCAAGGGGTGAACCATTGGTCATTTCATTCCTTACGCATCGAAGCTAAGATGGAGGGTTTGGTTAGGGTCGCAATCAAGTTTAATCAAATGTTGCAGGAGCATGTGAAGTATAATAATAATAATAATACACAAGCAGAGCTGTCAACCATTCCGTTTTTGCCGGAATTACTCCGTTTTGTCCTCCAAATTACTTTTTTTTTAATAATTTTTTTTTTTTTTTTACATAGTTATACAACTACCCTCAAATGGTAATTTGATCACAAATTCAATAGAAAACTAATTTTAAAACATAAGTTTTGTTTCTATGAATTCCTTGTTTTTGCTATCATGATTCCTTTTTTGGTTGCACAAGGTTGGCAGCTCTGCACAACATTTGTAAGGCACCTTATGCACTTGACAATCAAATGCTCAAGGTACAGCTTGTCAAAAGATGAAATGAATGATAAATACACAAAAGTACAATTGGACAGGTACGGACAATAAATAGATATATTTCTTAAGATTATTTGTTAACACTTCACCAGAATCAAATATATGTAATGAGTTCATCCACCCACCCCTACCCTAATCCCAATATTAATACCTACCTCACACCCTTTGCACTGGTTCTGTGTGTTGTTGTTCTTTGTATGGTGAGTCAGGTTCAGAGCGAACTGGTAGTGGCACGAGGAGGGGTCAGGAAGACGACCGCCTCGATAGCCCATCTGGTAAGTTTAATTGTGGGGTAATGTGTTTAAAGCCCCTCTGCACTAGTTTGGCATGGAGGGATTAGACCACCCTGCAAGGTCACTGGCAGGTGGTTATCTCTTCAAATCAGCTCTCAATTGACATAAGAAAAAGCCCTCATGGGGGATCAACAGGTACCGTTTAGGCATTGTTGGCTGTATAGAGGGTGCAAGTAGCTATAAGTAGTGCAGTGGGGCTTTAAAAGTAATAGTAGTAATACTATCTGGCCATAATCTGAAAACAATGTTATCTTTTATGTTGGGGAAAACGATGTTGATTGTCATAAGAAATTGCCATTGAGAACTGACTCTGACCATTGGTACTTGCGTACATGTAGGTGCCTCTTTAAACTTTGCGCCAACGTAGACATTACCCCATGACTTGTCCGAATTTAGAGTTATTTGGACAATTAACACTGTTTTACTAACATGAAAGATAACATCGTTTTCAGAATACCACCCTAGGCTTGTCTTATCTATCCGAGTTAGAATCAACCGTATTGATAGGTCTGTCGTCATCAGCTTGAGTTTGCCAAATAACCTGCTATTTTCAGACTCTGGATATTACTGGTAGCTCGAAATTGCGACTTCACCAGACCGATACGCTCATCACAAACTGGGGCTTAGACGGCGCAAATTAGCCCCTTATTTTGGAAATAGCCGGAAAATATTTGGCCCACTATATTAGCCCGCTATTTGGGAAATAGCGGGATATTTGGAAACAGCAAGACTGAAACTGCAGCTTGATGAATCGGCTAATTTGCGATCGGAATATTTATTTGGCAAACTTGAGCTGATGGAGACAGGCCATATGTTGCTCTTCTTGAGGGCCTTGTAATCATATTACCCCTGTTTGATAGCTACCATGCTAAGGCGCTCAAGCTTGTGAAGAATGTTTTCATACTTGGGGGGGGGGGGGCGTGTTTACATTGCCTTGATGGGAATGGCAAGTGTAGTGCAATGTAGATATTAGAGCCATGGCAGGGATTTGATCCCCATAAAATGACCTAATCACTAGCTGGACCGCAACCTCTTTAAGTAATTCTGTCACTCAGTAGCAATCATATTGCTTTGCTTTTGCTTAGTAGCTGTTTAAATCAAGCTGAAAATGCTCTCCAAAACTCAATATCCACTTTTAAAAGTTATCTTTTTATATAGCAGCATATTTGATAAAGTAACTTTATTTGCATGTGTATACTCTTCATTGCCTTCAGTTCAAAATTTCAACATTGGCAAAGCTATGATTTCAAAATGCATACATACAACCTGCACTTCTTAAGAGAATGTATATATTCCTAAGCTTGGCAAATAAGTTTTAACCTAAACAAATTTCATAACTTATGCATAGGAAATTAATCTTCAACAGATGTCATAATATTCTGTGATCACATGCTGAAAAGTATTATAATTATTATTATCATTTTTATTATTTGTATTATCATTATTATTATCATTATTATACTATCATTATAATTTTCTTTATTATTATTGTAATTCAATGTTTGGAATCTACTAATGACTACTTTTGTTCCTTTTATATCAGAATCATCACTTGTGTGTTTTTATTTTTAGTCCTCGCCTTTATTAATTTTCCTTCAATGGCATAACATTTGTTTATTATTGTATTGTTGTTCTTGTGATTGACTGAAGTGAAATGCACATATACATGTATGTTGCCCTGTGCAGTTATCTTTTAAGGCTATACATATCTAGAAAAGGAAAATAATTATTTGCATTAGTGAGAAGATTTTGTCAAAATTAAGTATAGGCCTTATTATTCATTTATACAAGTATGTTTATTCATTCCTTTTGCCAGTTTCAGTTATGTAATTAGATACTACTGTCCCTTTTTTCTTTCTTTGCCTTTTTACCTTAATCAATTAAGGGAAATTAAAAACATTTGTTAAGTGCCAATACCAGATAAAACAAAATCAACAAAAGTAGATAAAGAAATATGTACAATTGTGGAATAGTGTTCAAAACTGCACTGTACCCTCCCGTGCCAAAAGTATTGCAACATAGACACACACATTACACAGGAGACAAATAATTACATGAAAATGAGTGCTGTTTTAATGAATATGCAGTGCATCATTTTTTATCATACTATCGGGCACATTTTATTGATATATCAATAGTCATTTTTCATGTAAGATTCACGAGTCTCTAGTATTTTGTTGGATATCCTCGCCTTCTAATGATGGCGCGCATCCTTCTTGGCATCGTCGCGTAGAGTCCTTGCAATCTTTCTTGGGTGATGCTGCCCCAGGCCCTGAAAATAGAGCGGACCAAACCTTCCCTCGTGGTTGGTCGGTCTTTGGTGTTGGCTCTCTTGATGTCATCCCACAGATTCTCTATCGGGTTAGCATCTGGTGATTGCGCCGGCCACTGCACCCTGTTGACGCCAGTTTCGTCATACCATTGGTCCATCCTGGCTGCCCTGTGTGCCGGTGCGTTGTCATCCTGGAAGACGAACGGGTGTTGCGCGTTGCCAAAGATGTTAGCAATGGATGGAAACAAGTGGGCGTCCAGAATATCTCGATATTTGGCGTTATCAATGTTCCCATCTACACAAATTTAACCACAAATTTAACGAATTTCATCATGTTGCAATACTTATGGCATGGGAGGGTACATGTAGATTTCTAATGAGAGAAAGTAACTAATAGTTGAAATACATTGCTTTGTTTTAACAGATTCAGGAAGGGGTGGCAGTGGAACAAGCAGTCGTCAGAACAGTGGGCGTTCAAGCGCTCGCCGGAGCAGCGGTAGGGTGAGGGCAGCATTACCTGAATCGAGTGGCGTGTATCAAGTAGAGGAAAAGAATGTTGGTAAGTAATGCTCTCAGAAATTTGTAACTTCTTCAGCTGAATTTGTTTTATTTTGTATTCCTCTCTTTTTGATTAACAATTCTTTCTTCTCAATACGATATACCCATCTGTGCCTGAGACTAATTAATACCGTTGGTGGTGCACTATGAATGCTGTCATTGTATATTATTATTAATTTTTATTTAATATACATCAATTTGATTGGAGGCTAACGGTCTAAATCTATTTTGTCTTTGCTATATTCCTGCTGTGTCATTAGAGTTATTCCATTCTTGACTCGTTATGAAACCTGCAAGATTAACAGCAAAATAAGGAAAGCTGTGTTCATCATACTTTAATACATAATCTTAGACTCAGGGGAACTCTCTTGCAACATTTTTACCTTTGACCTTTAATAAAACTTTGTTCTTCGTTATACAGATGCATCCTACATTGATCCCTTAGGCCCATCTGCAGAGAGACCCAAGACAGCAGCGAGGAAGAGAGACGCTGAGGATGAGTTTGGAGACGAGGAACTAGGAGACGACCTCCTCCCAGAATAGACGTGGTCTTTTATAATTTAGAGCTGGCTGAGATGAAATGATGCCAGAGGCCTGTTTCACAAAGCCTTTTTTCAATGACAAGTCTGCTTGATAACCAATCAGAAGCAAGGATTTCAGTAGCTTATAACAGAAACTTTCATTTGTCAATAATGACAAGTTTTGTGAAACGCCTCCCTGGAGTAATGATACATCAATACAAAAGATAGACAGTTATCCCCCCCCCCCCCCCTGTTAGTAGCTATTCATATAACACCTTTCCACTGGATATAAAGTGTCTGAGATGTCTTTCCGTGGTCAGGTCTGGCATTAACACATTGACTACTGAATTCTTTAGTTCACATATGCTCAATACAGCGACCACCCAGTTCCCACAGTTAACGGATTAAAATATGTTCAAGTTTGATTCAAAGCAGTGATATAGTGTGAGTTCAGTGATTGCATAGTGTGAGAATAGTTCCTTTATCACACTCAGAATTATCCACTGAAAGTGATGATTTCATTTGATGGGGAAGTCTGCTTAGGAGCAGAAAAGACGGACAAACTATATAGGAATTTGTAACTAACAACTATTTTATAAAAGTTTCAGGAATTTCTAGAAATGGACAATCTCAAATTGATATGAAGAAGAGCCTGGAAAGAATTAGACCAGGTCAGGGTTGTTACTTTGTGATTTGGAAGAAGATCGGGGAGTAATCAAACTCTGACAAAAATAATGTCAGGACTTTTAAACATTAAATGGAATTTGACCAGACATATGATTGATTATCTAGTAGGAAAGATTTATGTCGTGGGAATGAGGGGATGTAATAACATCACCACCAAGGAAATTGCACAAGATTTTATTTCCAAGCAGATAAATTTGGTCATGCATTTGATATTGTCATATTGGCAGTATTTCAAGAATTCAAAAGTCTTCATACCAAAATATTGATTTGATACAATATCGGTTTGGTAAATAATTTCTATATATTTCAGATTGCTTTATAGCCTCTCCTATATATTTGCTATTTTTTTCAATTCAATAGTTGAATTCTATGGAAGCAAGTACAGTACGATATGTCATGATAGCTCTTATTGGACTCTAAAAGTGTGTTCGTCAGCACTGAAATGATAGAATCACTATGTCACCTTGAGATTAAAATACATGTACTTCTAGTCACATGCAGTTCACTATTTTATTTATTATAGATCATTTTAAATTACAATCGGTTTTCTCATTACAATGTTTCTGTATTGAAAATGAGGTACAACGTAGCCATAAATGAGTGCACAATGTTAACAATATATCATTATTTCAATTATGATAATACTGTTGCCAACTCTAACATTTATTAGGATCATTTGTTTCACAGTTTTCTCTACATTTGTATGTACAACATGTATTTGAACACATGAGATGTGATAATGAGGGTAGGATTATTTTAAGTTTGGAAGTCATATAAATATTAGATTATCAGAAGGTTGTAATTTGAGTGAATTGGCTCACTGTATGAATTACACGATTAATGGCTTAAAACTTAAGTAGGCCTACAACATACAAATCTTTTTCCGAACAGAAAGTTTTTGAAGAAAAAGTAATAATTTGATACACTTTGTCAAAGTCTCTGCATAAAGAGTTACTGATATATCATATGTCCAGTTATTTATGGGAATATTGATTCGTAAGTGATTTAGTGGAATCATTTTTATATTGCTAGCATCTCTAGCAGCTCTGTATTCATATCGTAACTACAGTCAGTCTATCTAAAAGTGTCATGGAATATATAATTTAATTTGTGATGTGCGTGTGTGATGTTGTATAGTTAGAAAATAAGTTCTATCTCGTAAATCCTGATTTGTGATTTAAACTTGTATAAAAGAGATATTAAAAAGGAAAATGTTACTATTGCATATATAACACATTTGGTTTAAAGTGTTAGTTTATTTGAGTAAGTTTTCTTACGTATATCACACTATCCCCCACCCCAACCCCTGTTTTTTTTCTCTCTCTCTCTATCTCTTTCTCTCTCTCTCTCTCTCTCTCTCTCTCTCTCTCTCTCTCTCTCTCTCCCATCTCTTTTGTTTTCTCTCCCTCTCTTATCTGCTGTTCCTTAAAGAATTTGTGTCTGCTTAAAAAAATCTTTCTTTCCTTCCGTACATGTAGATCTATGTCCGTTTGAAAGACTTCTCTCCCTTTTTTTTTACTCTCCTTTTTTTCAAATGATAATGGTGATGATGATAATGATGATGATGAGTGTATTGAATACTGAATTTGATTATTGTAGACCAATGAAGGTGATTAATTATCTATCACTGGTGATAATGCTGGCATATTTTGAAGTCTGTTGTTAATAATTAACTGATAGTCTTATGTCGACTATAGAAGGCTTAACAGTATGAAGATCAATTATCTCCTGACATTGATTTGTGTGTGTGTAATGATTGATGATAATGATGAGAAAATATGGATTGTGATTATTGTGGGGGTGGTAATGGTGATTGAGGTGGTGGTGATGATAATGATGCTATTACTAATGATGACAGTGCTGATGTAGATGGTTCTAAATTCTATTTTCAGGGGAGGGGGCCGGGGGGCATAATATGAGCCTCAAGATTATGACTAATTCAAATACCCTTATTCAAAGCATATAGCTGCAATTTTTCCCTGTTTAAAATATAATTAAAAAATCTTCATTTTATTTACCATCATTTTTATTCAGGTTGCACAATCTGCATGTGTTTCCCAATAAGCGTATTAACTGCAATTTGATTAAATGAAACTGAATTGCATGAGGGGGGGGGGGGGGAGGGGGCCCAATTTGTGACAAAATATTTAGAGGTGAAACAACCCCGGCCAATAATTCGCTCAGTGAGGGGGGGGGGGGGGGGGGGGGGGGGGTGGGGGTAGCGATCGATCGAGCACTAATGGGTTTCTTTGGCCCTCCAAAATTTGAAAAATCCCCCCCCCCCCTTGAGCGCCAGAGGCAGGGGCCCATCTTAAAAAGAAGGTAAAATTAACATTTTTTTACAAGTTTTGTTCCCTAGGGGAGAGGGCCCGCCCCCCACCCCTCCCCCCCCCCCTGGATCCGCCACTGCACGAATTAGCCCTAAAAATAATGGATCGAGGCACGAAATCAATCGATTTTATATGTCATCTAACTTCAGTGTTTGCTGAAGTAAGCGACAAATATTGTGGGATTGGTGGAGAACTTACGAACACGTTCCCTTTCATTTGTAATTGTCTGTAAACTGCGCTGGCCCAATAAAATGCAATATGTCCTTAATTCTTCGTAGGCTGATTGCAAGGAAGGTAAGTAAGATTCTGATTGCTATATTTTATTTCAAAAGGTAATAATTTGCGATTATTACTGCTTGCCAGTCGTGGCAGACGACAGTGTTGTCCCAAGTGTTCATTTTTATGTTGTGTTATAAAACTTGACTTGAAAATGCAAACTCGGATCATTCATATACCGGTATCCAGTTCCCAACTTTGACCTTATTATTTGATGAATTGATGATGTGGAATGCTTTATTGTATACAAGACTTAAGCGTTGCATTGTTTAGTAGTTTCGTCTTTGAAAGACTAACTGTTAATAGATTGTCTAGATCTAGATTGTTTTTTTTTTTGTTGTGTGGTGACTGGTGTGGTGTTTTTTTTTTTTGGAGCCCCCTCTCATTTGTGCATTGTTTTGTGTTTTAGGGGCCTTTTTCGGTATTTATAAAAGAAACTAGGGTCTAAATAGACTCTCTCTTCATCCTCGACATGTTTACTCTATGATTTATCTATTTCTTTCATCCCCATCTTCTATTTGCTTTTTAAATCGTGAATTGTTAATAATATTCACAATCATGACAATCGTCCTATTTTCAGAGATTTATAGACTGGGGCCCGTTCCTAGAAACCGTCATAAATCTAACTTCTTGACTATCACATTGAAACGTGTGTTATAGAATTAACACACGTTTCAATGGGATAGTCAAGAAGTTGAGACTTATGACGGTTTCTAGGAACGGGCCCCTGAAGTCTATTCTTTCATATTTTCTCTTAATAATGTTTCGTCTACCTTACTCGATTGACTGAATACTTCTTTTTGTTGTGATCAAGTTTCTTTATGTGCAATCTTTTTCAATTTATTCTAAGACCCAATCCCTTTCTCTTTAAATCATTGTAAATATACATAGTTTATTTTCACATCAACATCAACATGTATGTATAACTATTAACAGATCTAGTTCATAGATCTATATGTACGGTAGACATATTCTTTTCAGCTTCTTCTTTATCCCTTTCCATTTTCTCATCTCCTTTGTTCCACCTTTTCTTGGTTATGTAATTTTTTTTTTATTCATATTTTTCTTCTTCAGCTAAATCTCTTTCTCATCACTTTTCTTCCACTTCAAAACAAAATAATTGTTTCATGACCTCTTTCCTCTTCTATTATTTTACATACTCTGCAGAACAAATTTGATTGCACATGACCAAAGGTGAATGTAGTGGGACTTTGTCCAGTTGGCTCTTGTGTCCCTCCCCTCCCCCCCCCCCCCCAAGGACAGAATTGTTGCATTATGAAACCAACCTATTTTCATCAATCAAAACATCAATCAAAACAACACATTTATTACAAGTTGACCAAATTAAAGTTTTTATTGGCTTATAGGTAGCTGAAGCAACTGCTAGATCAGAGGATGTCATCTTTCCACTTTTGACCCCAGCGTTGAAAGGCAAACAGAACAGGTAAGGTACTCTAATAATTATATTAATAGTAAGGCCATTTAAAAATATACATGTTTAGCGTCCCCGCCCGCTTCCTTTTTGGGGGCCGCCTCCTATTTTTTTTTTTTTTTTTTTTTTTGATTTTTGATTTTTGATTTTTTTTTTTTTTTTTTTTGAAATTTGTTTTGAATTTTTTTTTTTTTTAAGAAAAAAAACATGAAAAACACTGCTAAAATGGCTCTATTTCTGATTTTGTTTTTGTTGAAATTGTCGGCGGCCATCTTGAAAAAAAATAGCCCCGACTGTCAGGGGATGTGTACCGAGCGGCCATTTTGAGCGGCCATTTTAAAATAAAAATAAAAAGGGCCCCCTCCTTCCTATTTTTCGAAAAAACAGGACGCTAAACATGTTTTTTTTTTTTTTTTGGCCCAATAATGATACTACTAGTTTTACTATTACTCCTTCTACTACTACAATCATGTAGTTATTCTACTACTATACTATTACTACTACACTATTACTACTACTCCATGTACTGTTACTACTATAATACTACTAATAATGATGATGATAAATGATAAAATTGATACCAGAAACTAAATAATTATGTTATTATTTATAACATTTATAATAATAATGATGATAACATTGTATTAGTGTGTTAAAAATTGAGGGGAAATCCTTCTTGTTTCTCTTCATTTTCTGATAAGGAATTAAATTATCAATTCTTGTTTTCCTTCATTTTCTGATAAGGAATTAAATTATCAATTCATGTTGTGAAAATATCAGAGTCCCCCATGTTTAAAGAGAAATATCCCAAATATTGTGGATGGATATGTGGTCATTTCCAAAATATAAATCATAATTTTGTGTTCATTATTCTCAATTCTTTATTTGGCCTATGCATAGCACTGATCTTAAGCTTGGATTCCCTGTGACTTCACTGAGCTCTGATGAAGAGAGTAGTCCTCGCTCAAGACGTCCTGATTTCAATGTACTCAATGAAAGAGCTTTGACAATTGCAAAGAAGGTATGTATAAATGTTACAATAATATTGATAGTGATAATAGTAGTAATGATAATAATAGTGACAATAGTAATGATAATAATAGTGACAATAATGATAATGATTATAATAATAGTAATAATAATCATAATAAGTATAACAATAATAATGATAATGGTGTAATCATGATGATGAAAAAGAGAAAAAGATGATGATGATCTTGGAAAATGCTATGTACATTTAATACTACATCAACAGTTTGTTGATGTGTTCGTCAAATTGTACACTGGGATTTTATACAGGAGATCGCATTAAAAAAAACTTTAATTGACTTTGCTTTCGATGTACAGGTAAGGATAGCAAACTAGTTCACTAATCTGAAGTATATCATTATCAGTAAATTGATCAAATAACTTAATAAATATTTATTAGAATGTTTCATTTAATTGAAGAGTTTGGGAATCGTACATTCTACAAAATGAAATAAACGTTATTACAGTTAGTGAAAAATGTGTGGAGAATGAGATGAAAGTTGATTTTACATCATTTGAATGAAAGTTTGTAATGCTTTTTCACTCTGCAGATTACATGCCCTGAACACGTACACAACATCAGTGTTGAGAAAGGAGTATTATATTTTTCACTGGATCCACAATTTATTGTCAAGGTAAACGTCTTTCCTTTTTCTCTTACTTTCTCTCTCTTTCTCTCTCTCTCTCTCTCTCTCTCTCTCTCTCTCTCTCTCTCTCTCTCTCTCTATCTCTCTCTCTCTCTCTTTCTTCCTACATGTATGTCACTCTTGCTTTCTTTGTCTATCTTTGGGTCTCTGTCTCCCTTCCTCTCTTTGCAAAATTTAATTTGTCCTTCTTTTCTACATTTTGTCTCTCAATCCGAAAAGTATACAAATAAGATAAGATAGGTTTACCAAATGTAATTGAACACTAAGTTTGAGCTGATTTATTAAAAGAAATTATAATGTTGATAGTGACCTTTTCAGAAATATGTATTAGGCTTTTTTAATGCCTCTTCCACCATGATGCCAATGCCATTATTTGTTAGCTTTATGAATATGAATTAAGTATTGGGTAGGCCTCCATTACATATGAGTTATTAATTTTCACACTGACACAGGTTTTATCAATCGATATCATCTGTTACCCTGTCTATTTCTATATTAATGCTTATCATTTGATTATTTTGAATTTTGTCCATGCATTATTTTTCAGCAAGTTCTACAGGATGTTTCAGAGCAACAAGGGGGCTATGGCTATCAACAGTACCCTGGCATTGAAAGCAAACTCAATATCATTGTGGAATACAGGTAATGAATTTCAAGGATATCCAAACTAAAATTATAACATACTCTCCTAGTTTCCATTTTAATCTGACTGTTGACACTGGCTAGAGAATAAACATAGCCATTTATGAAAAAATACTTGTCTTTTGATATATTATGTAGATTGATGATTGTCTTACTTGGAATGAATAAAGTCAGTATATTTGTCTTTTCCATATCTCTTTTATGTCTTTATAAACTATTTTTGCAGCTTCACCAATATATATGTACACTTATAAGTTTAGTCTCATCTATAATAATCCCCTTCCCCTACCTTCAAATATATTTTTTTTGTTACTTATAACTGTACAAGTAATCTGTACATTTACTCTCTCTCTCTCTCTCTCTCTCTCTCTCTCTTTCCTTTTCTTTCTCTCTCTCTCTCTCTTTTCTTTTCCCTCACTCTTTCCCTCTCTCTTTCTCTCTCTCTCTCTCTCTCTCCCTCTTTTTCTCTCTCTCTCTCTCTCTTTCATTCAACCATTACTACAGCTCTCCTAACATAGCCAAACCCTTCCATGCTGGGCATCTCAGATCTACACTCATAGGAAACTTTCTTGCTAACCTTCAAGAAAGTCTGGGCCATAATGTCACAAGGATCAACTACCTAGGAGACTGGGGCACTCAGTTTGGTAGGTCTCTCAAAGCAATATACATGTATTGCTAGATACAAAATTGTGGTTGATTCAAACACACTTATTATTGTTTGTTTGTTTGTTTTATTTATTCACCATGTAAAATAATTGTTTACAGATAATAAAATTCAGTGGGTTACATCACAATAATACATAGTAGGAACAATGCTTTTAACAAAAAAATGCATGCATGTTATTTAATTTTACTTCATTTGTTACATGTATATTATTTGTATTCATTTCTAGGGAATACTTACAAAGGGTTCTAAATTATTGATACTGGAGAATAGAATGGAAACTTCAGAATCTAATATGTGAACAAATTTGAGGCAAACGAATGAGACTTTTCAACCAGAAGCTGCAAAGTAAGGTTTTAAATGCTGCGTTATCTCTCTCTTTCTCTCTTTTTCTCTCTCTCTCTCTCTTCAGGTATTCTTGGAGTGGGTTTTCAACAATTTGGTAGTGAGGAAAAACTTAAGGCGAATCCTATCCAGCACCTGTATGAGGTTTACGTTGCGACCAACCAGGCAGCAGAGAATGACCCAACCATATGGCAAAGGGCTAAGGAACTCTTTAGAAGAATGGAACAAGGTAAGATCATGATACCAAGAAAGGAAGAGAGAGAGAAGGGGGGACCTATATGTAGGTATAAAAGTTGCGCAAGAAGACAAGGCCTAAAATATGTATGGGCAAGGGCTAAAGAACAATTTTAGGACACCTATAAGCCTAGCCCATGGTGATAACATACATGTATGTATTAGAAGAAAAAAAAAGAGATATCTAGACATCTTTCAGAGATTCAAGTGTACCCAACATACAAATATTTAATGAAGATTTGTTTGGGGTCATAAGATGTGCTATCACAATGTTGTGTCACTCAATTATTAATTTATGCAGTCATTCATCGTTTATTAGACTTTTTCATTTCAAGCACTAAAATATGGCCACAGAATTCTGAGCAAGGAAGGCCGGTGCAAGTTTAGGCCATGACTCTAAAGGATTTCAATCTTTTACAACTTACTGTGATAAGCTTATGATTGGAGAGGGGGAGGGGTATATTGTTGGTGATTCTCAAAATAATCTGAAAGCATGTAAAGACAATCTTTTGTAATCAAACTTGCAAAAAAAAATTCATTGACCCTTCCTCATTGTATCCTACTCACCAGGAGATTCAGATGCATTAGAGCTGAGAGGACAGGTTTAAGGAGCTGAGTATTCCAGACTATAAGAAAACATATCAGGTGAGTGTTTATTATCAAGGAAGAAACCTAATTGAATCGTTCTCTCGTTACTCACTCTTGCTGTCCCCCTTGATTTCCATCTTTCATTCTTCCATCATTTAACTGTAACCCAAGCTATATCACCCTTCTTTCCATGTTTTTTTTTTTACTATTCTTATTTCCCATATTTTTCTTAAACTCCCTTTGTTCCAGAGGCTTGGCGTTCATTTTGATGAGTACTGCAGTGAATCTCAATACAGCAGTGAAGCACAGAATTCTTCTTGATAGTCTCAGAGAGGAAAATCTGTTAACTACATCAGAAGTGAGTGAATGTTTTTATGCCTCCGTTACGAAGTAGCCGGAGGCATTATGTTTTTGGGTTGTCCGTCCGTCCTGTACGTACGTACATGTACTTACGTAGGTACGTCCCGTTCTCGTGATCGCGTTATCTGAAGAACCGATTGATGGATTCCTGCCAAACTTTGGTCATGTATGTATCTTGCAGAGCCAATGAACTGATTAGATTTGGGGTCACGAGGTCAAAGGTCACAGGGCTCATTATGTATGCAAAAACAGCTCGTGATCGCGTTATCTCAAGAACCGATTGATGGATTGCTGCCCAAACTTAGGTCATGTATGTTACTTCCAGAGCCGATGAACTGATTAGATTTTTGGGGTCATGAGGTCAAGGTCAAAGGTCATGCGGCTCATTATGTATGCAAAAATAGCTTGTGATCGTATTATCATTAGAACAGATTGATGGATTCCTGCCAAACTTAGATCATTTATGTATCTTGCAGAGCCAATGAACTGAGTAGATTCTTGGTTCATAAGGTCAAAGGTCATGGGCTCATTATGTATGCAAAATAGCTTGTGAACGCATTCTCATTAGAACTGACAGATGGATTACTATTTAACTCAGGACATCTTGCAGAGCCAATGGAGTGAGTAGATTTTAGGGTCATGGTGGGGGTCAAAGATCAAAGGGTCATATATGTATATAAGAAATTGCTTGTAATCACAATATTCTGAGAACCTGTTAATGGATTACAATTGAACTTGAATTTGAAAAATTTCTTCTGTTTTGGTTTGTAAAATTACTCTATGACGGAGGCATCATTTTTGACTGCGCACAGTCGAATTCCATCTAGTTTAGTGAAAGGATAGATTTTCAGTTAGTACCTTAAAAGGTATGACCTGAAGATTGAGAGAAAAAAATATGTGCATGAATGATTTTTATTTTGCAGCCAGATAACGGCTTGCAAGTCTTTGACATGTATTGAATATCCTCAAATAATATGCTGATACATAGGTTCAAAGAAATAGAAGGTCTGAGTATTCAAGTCAGAGCAATTAAGTTAGGCCTAGGCTCAGCGGCCAAACGAACTGGTACTATAAATTAGAATTTTTGATTTAGGGTGCAGATACCCGTTACCAGAAGTGGTTTAACAAAGAACTGCTGTTGTACCTAATTACTTAACATATTTTAGATTCTGTTCAAGTTTCATGTACATGTATTCCCTGTGTTGGCCAGAAAAATATTTACATGTATCGAGGGTCATGCAATAGGTTGAAAATCTGTACAAATGATTGATACAAAATGTGCCTTTTACATAACTGTCTTCAGTAGATTACTACCTAGATGTACACGTACTACCTAACCAACAGACTAATTTGCCTTTTGTCCCACTTGTTCAGGAGAGGAACTAGTGACATCAATCTTTCCAGACATCTGTCCCAGGTTTCCCGTAGCCACCCTTGCTAAGAGCGACGGTTCGCACTCTCTACCTCACCCGAGACCTGGCCGTTGTACTGGACAGGAGGAAACGTTACTCCTTTGACCGCATGTACTATGTGGTGGATAAGGGACAGGAAGGGCACTTTGAGCAGCTGAAGGGGTCCCTAAGGAAGATGAACCAGGAAAGCTTTCAAGGGTGAGATACATGTATGGGGCTTATCTGTTTTGTCACCCCCCCCCCCCCCCCCCCCAAAAAAAAAAAAAGTATTACTGCATTTAGAAATAAGGGTTTAATATAGGTTTACTTAGGTGGCAAATTGTTCTCAAGTTTTTATTTGGTAGATTGTATGTTCAGGCTAAGAATGCTTTGTTTTCAACGTGCAATTTAAATTGCCTCAGGTAATGTGATTGATAAGCCCCTTAACCAAATACCAAACAGTGAAGATAAAGGAACTTGTTTCTAAATATTTTGTTCTGTTGAATCTTATTTGTGATACCATCTTGGTGGGACTGTGTTGGTTGTTTGTTTATCATTCGGTGTCAAGAAATTTCATGTTATAATATATAAGTCTACCAATAATTTTGATTATTAATCATATCAGATCATCTTCTTTGATCAATCAATATGAATTCTTTCTCAACTTCTCTTAGAATCCACCATGTTAAGTTCGGTAAAGTTTTGGGCATGCAGACTCGAAAAGGAACAGCTGTTTTTCTGACCGATATCTTGGATGAAGCAAGGGACCGCATGCTGCATAATATGGAGCAGACTCTAGTAAGTAATTGTTTATTACCATTTTATACGACTCTAAACCTAAGCTCTGAACAACAATTAGCTTACGATGGGCTACCAATTTTAACAATGCCAATCTCTGGAAAACATCTTCTTCTTTTTTTTTGATTTTCACTTTCATTTATTTGACATATCCCGTGTTTACAGCACCAAAAAAACCACATATAAATTTACCTCCAGTGTAAATTGATCCCAGCAATTGTACTAAATTTTCACATCAATATGAAATCATGATTGATTATATTGTGGAATTAAATGATGTTAAAAATTGCCCCATTTGGCCTTTAGAAAGCCCTCAAACCAACCAACCCCAGGGGGCTCCGCCTCCTCCACCCCCGTTGGGGTTTTGCCCCTGGACCCCACCCGTTTTCGGCTCGGCCGCTACGCTCCCTCGCAGCACAGTCAAACATACAGGGTGGCACTTCAACTACAAATTCTTTTCGTTTTGGCACTTCTAATAACCTAGTTGAGAAGGCCTGTCTTATACAG
>JAVYIG010011078.1:0-63682 GCA_035222895.1 Strongylocentrotus droebachiensis
GTTTTGGCAGATTTGTGATTCTTTGGGCGGGGGAGGAGGGGGCACTGTTCCAATAAATCGTTAACAAGCAAAATGGCCAATTTGGCCAATATCTGCATTAACATGTTAACCTGCTGAAGTTATCATATTTTGAAAAAAAATATAGAAGAAAAAAACAAACACCATCATATGATAAATACATAAAGCAAAAGGGGAGTTTACCTACTGTTTTCCAGTAGGTAGGCTAAATCATCCGCTCACGTGCTCGATAATTTATTAAAGATATAGACCTCTTCCGGTCGGTTTCGACATCATCAGTGTTTGGGGGTACCTCTCTGGATAAATTATAGAGAATAGCCCTACAATAGTAGTTTTCTTTGTTTCGTTTCTTTTTTTGGTGGGGGTTGCAACTTTAAAATTGTCGTGAGAAAAGTCCCTAGCAGCGGTACACCACCCACAGTCACGTGACCTAGCTTCAAGGCGGGTCCTGTCTGGTCGAATTTCTGGAAAAGCGTTTGGTGAGCCACCATGTCAAAACTGTAACACGGAAAAAATCATCAGTCGGGACTGTGGCGTAAACTGGTAGTGACAGCTTTTGCACCGAGATCTCGGGGAGGGAATTTTCATCGGAAAGCAAGAGGTGTTGTCCGATGAATTTGAAGATGGAAAGAGAGGGGGTGGAACCAGTTCTGAGTTTACCATCACACACTACAACCAAGATAGTCAAAGGGTCATCATTTGTTATCATCTACCGACGGTGTTGTTATCTATTCCATGTTAAAACTGTTTCATTGATGTATGAATGTATTCATGATGTGATCCAGAATTTCCATTTAGTTATATACCGTCTGCTGAAAACGGATGGGTGTTTACCCGTGTACATTAAGAAGTGACCTCTCTTCTAGCTCTTTACACATGATCCCCTTTTCACTTTAATATTGCATGTTACACCAAAGGAAATATATGCCAATATGATATCGACAAGGGTCCTACGGTTTGACAACAGATAATAACAGAGTTGAGAGAATGACGATGAATGGGGGGGGGGCGTCACCCCATGCCCTTTTAGCGACGCCACTGTGGAAGACCACAATGATGTGTCAGAGAGATGAGGAGAGTGAAGTTCTGAAGGGGACAAAAGTGCAATTGCGCCAGAAGTCAGTTGGGTGATCCGTCTATCAAATGAAGTAAATGCTGGATTGCAATAATGGATTTTTAAAGAAAAAAAGTACCAAATTATGTAATGATTTAGATTTGAAAAGCGATAAAGGAATTTATAAATACAAACTTAGTTATGACAACAAGAAAATAATCTGTCCTTCGAATATTGTGAGGAGGATAAACCGTTGATAGATGGAGTACCATAATATACAACAAATCGTCGCTGTTTTCACGAAGTGACGGTAGTGAAAAAAAATTGTATTCACTTTGCGTGACGATTTTCCTCACTACCGTCACTTCGTGAAAACAAGGACGAAATATTGCAATACTTCCACGACATTATTTGCTATCACTTGTTTAACTCTTGTGAAATAAATATACGTACACATGTTTTCAACACAATCGATATAGTCAGTAGGAAAAGAGATCACGGGAGGTGAGACATACCTCCCTGGAAGATCCCATGACAAGGAAGGCTACTACATTTTTGTTCCAATAGGGGGATTGTCAATTCAGGTAAAAACCCGGTCGGCAATATTAGCTATCGGATGCGGTTGGTTTGTCAAAAAGTAGAGAGGCGATTTTTTTTTTTTTTTTTTTTTAATTGGAAAGTGTGACCTTGGATAGGATGAAGAAGGGAAAAAATGAAGAAAGAAGAGAGAGAAAGATATATATAGATATATATATATATATATATATAAAACAAAGAGGGAGAAAGAGAGAGATACAGAGAGAGAGAGAGAGAGGGAGAGAAAAGAGGAGAGATGGGCTGCCAGGGTGACCGAGAGACAGATGGAAAGAAAGAAAGAGAAAGAGAGTGAGAAGCAGGCAAACAAATATAAATTACTAAAATCACATCGATAACGCTAAATTAAAAACTGAAGTACGAATCCCCTATATTTGTCAGCAAGGTGACTTAAGATGCTCACATGTTACTATCTTACCATTTTTATATTATACAAAGTGTCCAATTGGGAGGAGAGAGACAGAGGGGGTACGGCCAAACGATTACGAGAAAATGAAAATTGATCTGCCAGAGTCACAGAGCAGTGCAATTTCGACAACATTTCAGGCAAGAAGCGGTTGTGAGAATGACAATGAAAGAGAGATAGGATGGTTTAGAGAAGATGGAGAGATATAACGAGAGAGAGAGAGAGAGAGAGAGAAAGAGAGAAAGAAACGAAACTAGACATATAATACTTGTTTGGAACAAGTATAGGTGGGCTGGTCAACTAACATTTGAGACAAAATAGAGCAAAAATAAGCGACATACTGCTTACAAATTCTTAAAAGACAATATCATGTAGATTCATAACGTGAACTAAATTGACCTTCTATAGGCATAACACGCAAATTATGAAGTTTTTGACATGAGGCCTTTAATCAAAATTTTCACTATGATGACGTCATCAAAATGAAAAATGGTTATTACTGCGCTTGTAGAGAATTGTCTTAGCTACAACATATCGAAATTTTGAAGAAAATTATCAATATTTACAGAGATACAATCAATTTTACATAAATATGCTGACGTAATAATATGCAAATTCGTATTTTGAGTTCCAAGGCCATTGTGATGATGTCACGATACACTTAATGGCCAAATGAGACATGGAATCATATTTCCGACTCATACTCTATCTTAATATGAAAAAAATTGAGGATCCCGCTGCATTCCAAAGAGCTATAACGGATTTTGTATAGGCATGTTTTTGCCCATATATGCTATGTATTAAAAGACCTCGCGCGCACTGACATTTATCTTGAATTTACGCTCATCTTGTTAATAATGGTCATAAAGAGATAAACATGGAATCAAATTCCTTGAAAAAATATGAGAAATATCATGAAAGAAAAAAAAATGGCGATTCTATGTTTTGTAATGGTGTTACGCGCGAAAACGCGCGCGCATGCTCGTACGCGCGATTTTTTATAAAATGCCTAAAATGACCTGAAACGTATGCAAAAAAAATTTGAGACGATTTTGAGCATTTAAAAATTTTGCGCGCGCATTGACGCGCGGACGTACGCACACGTGCGCGTTTTTTGACCTGAAATTGACCGAATTGATATTGACCTTGATCATGATAAATATGAATGAGAAATAACTTACCGTTATGAAATTATGATCATAAGTAAATTTTCAGAAAATTTCACAAAATGGCGCCTAGATGACGTCATCAGTCAAGGTCAAGGTTGAAAACCTTACTTTGTTTTGTCCATATGGCTTTACATATGTGTGCTAAATATCAAATCATTTGATTGAGCCATTTTCAACTTATCTTGCTAACAAAAAAGTGGGTCGAAATAAGAAAAATAAACTAGACATATAATACTTGTTTTGAACAAGTATAGGTGGGCTGGTCAACTAACATTTGAGACAAAATAGAGCAAAAATAAGCGACATACTGCTTACAAATTCTTAAAAGACAATATCATGTAGATTCATAACGTGAACTAAATTCACCTTCTATAGGCATAACGCGCAAATTATGAAGTTTTTGACATGAGGCCTTTAATCAAAATTTTCACTATGATGACGTCATCAAAATGAAAAATGGTTATTACTGCGCTTGTAGAGAATTGTCTTAGCTACATCATATCGAAATTTTGAAGAAAATTGATCAACATTTACAGAGATACAATCAATTTTACATAAATATGCTGACGTCATAATATGCAAATTCGTATTTTGAGTTCCAAGGCCATTGTGATGATGTCACGATACACTTAATGGCCAAATGAGACATGGAATCATATTTCCGACTCATACTCTATCGAATTATGAAAAAAAATTGAGGATCCCGGTGCATTCCAAAGAGCTATAACGGATTTTGTATAGGCATGTTTTTGCCCATATATGCTATGTATTAAAAGAGCTCGCGCGCACTGACATTTATCTTGAATTTATGCTCATCTTGTTCATAATGGTCATAAAGAGATAAACATGGTATCAAATTCCTTGAAAAAATATGAGAAATATCATGAAAGAAAAAAAAATGGCGATTCTATGTTTTGTAATGGTGTTACGCGCGAAAACGCGCGCGCATGCTCGTACGCGCGATTTTTTATAAAATGCTTAAAATGACCTGAAACGTATGCAAAATAAATTTGAGACGATTTAGAGCATTTAAAAAATTTGCGCGCGCACTGACGCGCGGACGTACGCGCACGCGCGTGTTTTTGGACATGAAATTGACCGGACTGATATTGACCTTGATCATGATAAATATGAATGAGAAATACCTTTTGGTTATGAAGATATGATCATGAGTTGATTTTCAGAAAATTTCACAAAATGGCGCCTAGATGACGTCATCAGTCAAGGTCAAGGTTGAAAACCTTACATTGTTTTGTCCATATGCCTATACATATGTGTGCCAAATTTCAAGATATTTAGTTGAACCATTTCAAAGTTATCTTGTTAACAAAAAAGTGGTTCAAAACTAGACATATAATACTTGTTTAGAACAAGTATAGGTGGGCTGGTCAACTAAAATTTGAGACAAAATAGAGCAAAAATGAGCGACATACTGCTTACAAATTCTTAAAAAACATTATCATGTAGATTCATAACGTGAACTAAATTCACTTTCTTTAGGCATAACACGCAAATCATGAAGTTTTTGACATGAGGCCTTTAATCAAAATTTTCACTATGATGACGTCATCAAAATGAAAAATGATTATTACTGCGCTTGTAGAGAATTGTCTTAGCTACAACATATCGAAATTTTGAAGAAAATTGATCAATATTTACAGAGATACAATCAATTTTACATAAATATGCTGACGTCATAATATGCAAATTCGTATTTTGAGTTCCAAGGCCATTGTGATGATGTAACGATACACTTAATGACCAAATGAGACATGGAATCATATTTCCGACTCATACTCTATCTAAATATGAAAAAACATTGAGGATCCCGGTGCATTCCAAAGAGCTATAACGGATTTTGTATAGGCATGTTTTTGCCCATATATGCTATGTATTAAAAGAGCTCGCGCGCACTGACATTTATCTTGAATTTACACTCATCTTGTTAATAATGGTCATAAAGTGATAAACATGGTATCAAATTCCTTGAAAAAATATGAGAAATATCATGAAAGAAAAAAAAATGGCGATTCTATGTTTTGTAATGGTGTTACGCGCGAAAACGCGCGCGCATGCTCGTACGCGCGATTTTTTATAAAATGCTTAAAATGACCTAAAACGTATGCAAAATAAATTTGAGACGAATTTGAGCATTTAAAAAATTTGCGCGCGCACTGACGCGCGGACGTACGCGCACGCGCGCGTTTTTTGACCTGAGATTGACCGGACTGATATTGACCTTGATCATGATAAATATGAATGAGAAATACCTTTTGGTTATGAAGATATGATCATGAGTTCATTTTCAGAAAATTTCACAAAATGGCGCCTAGATGACGTCATCAGTCAAGTTCAAGGTTAAACACCTTACTGCGTTATGTCCATATGCCTATACATATGTGTGCTAAATTTAAAAGCATTTGATTGAACCATTACAAAGTTATCATGCTAACAAAAAAGTGGGTCAAAATAAGAAAAATAAATAATAAATAATAACTAGACATATAATACTTGTTTGGAACAAGTATAGGTGGGCTGGTCAACTAACATTTGAGACAAAATAGAGCAAAAATAAGCGACATACTGCTTACAAATTCTTAAAAGACAATATCATGTAGATTCATAACGTGAACTAAATTCACCTTCTATAGGCATAACACGCAAATTATGAAGTTTTTGACATGAGGCCTTTAATCAAAATGTTCACTCTGTTGACGTCATCAAAATGAAAAATGGTTATTACTGCGCTTGTAGAGAATTGTCTTAGCTACAACATATCGAAATTTTGAAGAAAATTGATCAATATTTACAGAGATACAATCAATTTTACATAAATATGCTGACGTCATAATATGCAAATTCGTATTTTGAGTTCCAAGGCCATTGTGATGATGTCACGATACACTTAATGGCCAAATGAGACATGGAATCATATTTCCGACTCATACTCTATCTTAATATGACCAAAAATTGAGGATCCCGGTGCATTCCAAAGGGCTATAACGGATTTTGTATAGGCATGTTTTTGCCCATATATGCTATGTATTAAAAGAGCTCGCGCGCACTGACATTTATCTTGAATTGACGCTCATCTTGTTAATAATGGTCATAAAGAGATAAACATTGTATCAAATTCCTTGAAAAAATATGAGAATTATCATGAAAGAAAAAAAATGGCGATTATATGTTTTGTAATGGTGTTACGCGCGAAAACGCGCGCGCATGCTCGTACGCGCGATTTTTTATAAAATGCTTAAAATGACCTGAAACGTATGCAAAATAAATTTGAGACGATTTTGAGCATTTAAAAATTTTGCGCGCGCACTGACGCGCGGACGTACGCGCATGCGCGCGTTTTTTGACCTGAAATTAACCGGACTGATATTGACCTTAATCATGATAAATATGAATGAAAAATACCTTTTGGTTATGAAGATATGATCATGAGATGATTTTCAGAAAATTTCACAAAATGGCGCCTAGATGACGTCATCAGTCAAGGTCAAGGTTGAAAAACTTAACGTGTCTTGTCCATATGCCTATACATATGTGTGCCAAATATCAAAGCATTTGATTGAACCATTTCAAAGTTATCTCGCTAACAAAAAAGTGGGTCAAAATAAGAAAAATAAATAAATAATAATAACTAGACATATAATACTTGTTTGGAACAAGTATAGGTGGGCTGGTCAACTAAAATTTGAGACAAAATAGTGCAAAAATAAGCGACATACTGCTTACAAATTCTTAAAAAACAATATCATGTAGATTCATAACGTGAACTAAATTTACCTTCTATAGGCATAACACGCAAATTATGAAATTTCTGACATGAGGCCTTTAATCAAAATTTTCACTCTGATGACGTCATCAAAATGAAAAAAGGTTATTATTGAACTTGTAGAAAATTATCTTAGCTACAACATATTCGAAATTTTGAAGAAAATTGATCAATATATACAAAGATACAATCAATTTTACATAAATATGCTGACTTCATAATATGCAAATTCGTATTTTGAGTTCCAAGGCCATTATGATTATGTCTTGATACACTTAATGGCGAAATGAGACATGGAACCATATCTCCGACTCATACTCTATCTAAATATGAAACAAAATTGAGGATCCCGGTGCATTCCAAAGAGCTATAACGGATTTTGTATAGGCATGTTTTTGCCCATATATGCTATGTATTAAAAGAGCTCGCGCGCACCGACATTTATCTTGAATTGACGCTCATCTCGTTATTAATGGTCATAAAGAGATAAACATGGTATCAAATTCCTCGAAAGAATATGAGAAATATCATGAAAGAAAAAAAAATGGCGATTCTATGTTTTGTAATGGTGATACGCGCGAAAACGCGTGCGCATGCTCGTACGCGCGATTTTTTATAAAATGCTTAAAATGACCTGAAACGTATGCAGAATTAATTTGAGACGATTTTGAGCATTAAAATTTTTTGCGCGCGCACTGACGCGCGGATGTACGCGCACGCGCGCGTTTTTTGACATGAAAATGACCGGACTGATATTGACCTTGATCATGATAAATATGAATGAGAAATACCTTTTGGTTATGAAGATATGATCATGAGTTGATTTTCAGAAAAATTCACAAAATGGACTGATATTGACCTTAATCATGATAAATATGAATGAAAAATACCTTTTGGTTATGAAGATATGATCATGAGATGATTTTCAGAAAATTTCACAAAATGGCGCCTAGATGACGTCATCAGTCAAGGTCAAGGTTGAAAAACTTAACGTGTCTTGTCCATATGCCTATACATATGTGTGCCAAATATCAAAGCATTTGATTGAACCATTTCAAAGTTATCTCGCTAACAAAAAAGTGGGTCAAAATAAGAAAAATAAATAAATAATAATAACTAGACATATAATACTTGTTTGGAACAAGTATAGGTGGGCTGGTCAACTAAAATTTGAGACAAAATAGTGCAAAAATAAGCGACATACTGCTTACAAATTCTTAAAAAACAATATCATGTAGATTCATAACGTGAACTAAATTTACCTTCTATAGGCATAACACGCAAATTATGAAATTTCTGACATGAGGCCTTTAATCAAAATTTTCACTCTGATGACGTCATCAAAATGAAAAAAGGTTATTATTGAACTTGTAGAAAATTATCTTAGCTACAACATATTCGAAATTTTGAAGAAAATTGATCAATATATACAAAGATACAATCAATTTTACATAAATATGCTGACTTCATAATATGCAAATTCGTATTTTGAGTTCCAAGGCCATTATGATTATGTCTTGATACACTTAATGGCGAAATGAGACATGGAACCATATCTCCGACTCATACTCTATCTAAATATGAAACAAAATTGAGGATCCCGGTGCATTCCAAAGAGCTATAACGGATTTTGTATAGGCATGTTTTTGCCCATATATGCTATGTATTAAAAGAGCTCGCGCGCACCGACATTTATCTTGAATTGACGCTCATCTCGTTATTAATGGTCATAAAGAGATAAACATGGTATCAAATTCCTCGAAAGAATATGAGAAATATCATGAAAGAAAAAAAAATGGCGATTCTATGTTTTGTAATGGTGATACGCGCGAAAACGCGTGCGCATGCTCGTACGCGCGATTTTTTATAAAATGCTTAAAATGACCTGAAACGTATGCAGAATTAATTTGAGACGATTTTGAGCATTAAAATTTTTTGCGCGCGCACTGACGCGCGGATGTACGCGCACGCGCGCGTTTTTTGACATGAAAATGACCGGACTGATATTGACCTTGATCATGATAAATATGAATGAGAAATACCTTTTGGTTATGAAGATATGATCATGAGTTGATTTTCAGAAAAATTCACAAAATGGACTGATATTGACCTTAATCATGATAAATATGAATGAAAAATACCTTTTGGTTATGAAGATATGATCATGAGATGATTTTCAGAAAATTTCACAAAATGGCGCCTAGATGACGTCATCAGTCAAGGTCAAGGTTGAAAAACTTAACGTGTCTTGTCCATATGCCTATACATATGTGTGCCAAATATCAAAGCATTTGATTGAACCATTTCAAAGTTATCTCGCTAACAAAAAAGTGGGTCAAAATAAGAAAAATAAATAAATAATAATAACTAGACATATAATACTTGTTTGGAACAAGTATAGGTGGGCTGGTCAACTAAAATTTGAGACAAAATAGTGCAAAAATAAGCGACATACTGCTTACAAATTCTTAAAAAACAATATCATGTAGATTCATAACGTGAACTAAATTTACCTTCTATAGGCATAACACGCAAATTATGAAATTTCTGACATGAGGCCTTTAATCAAAATTTTCACTCTGATGACGTCATCAAAATGAAAAAAGGTTATTATTGAACTTGTAGAAAATTATCTTAGCTACAACATATTCGAAATTTTGAAGAAAATTGATCAATATATACAAAGATACAATCAATTTTACATAAATATGCTGACTTCATAATATGCAAATTCGTATTTTGAGTTCCAAGGCCATTATGATTATGTCTTGATACACTTAATGGCGAAATGAGACATGGAACCATATCTCCGACTCATACTCTATCTAAATATGAAACAAAATTGAGGATCCCGGTGCATTCCAAAGAGCTATAACGGATTTTGTATAGGCATGTTTTTGCCCATATATGCTATGTATTAAAAGAGCTCGCGCGCACCGACATTTATCTTGAATTGACGCTCATCTCGTTATTAATGGTCATAAAGAGATAAACATGGTATCAAATTCCTCGAAAGAATATGAGAAATATCATGAAAGAAAAAAAAATGGCGATTCTATGTTTTGTAATGGTGATACGCGCGAAAACGCGTGCGCATGCTCGTACGCGCGATTTTTTATAAAATGCTTAAAATGACCTGAAACGTATGCAGAATTAATTTGAGACGATTTTGAGCATTAAAATTTTTTGCGCGCGCACTGACGCGCGGATGTACGCGCACGCGCGCGTTTTTTGACATGAAAATGACCGGACTGATATTGACCTTGATCATGATAAATATGAATGAGAAATACCTTTTGGTTATGAAGATATGATCATGAGTTGATTTTCAGAAAAATTCACAAAATGGCGCCTAGATGACGTCATCAGTCAAGGTCAAGGTTGAAAACGTTACCTTGTTTTGTCCATATGCCTATACATATGTGTGCCAAATTTTAAGATATTTAGTTGAACCATTTCAAAGTTATCTTGTTAACAAAAAAGTGGTTCAAAATAAGAAAAATAAACTAGACATAATACTTGTTTGGAACAAGTATAGGTGGGCTGGTCAACTAAAACTTGAGACAAAATAGAGCAAAAATAAGCGACATACTGCTTACAAATTCTTAAAAAACAATATCATGTAGATTCATAACGTGAACTAAATTCACCTTCTATAGGCATAACACGCAAATTATGAAGTTTTTGACATGAGGCCTTTAATCAAAATTTTCACTATGATGACGTCATCAAAATGAAAAATAGTTATAAGTGTGCTTGTAGAGAATTGTCTTAGCTACATCATATCGAAATTTTGAAGAAAATTGATCAATATTTACAGAGATACAATCAATTTTACATAAATATGCTGACGTCATAATATGCAAATTCGTATTTTGAGTTCCAAGGCCATTGTGATGATGTCACGATACACTTAATGGCCAAATGAGACATGGAATCATATTTCCGACTCATACTCTATCTTAATATGAAAAAAAATTGAGGATCCCGGTGCATTCCAAAGAGCTATAACGGATTTTGTATAGGCATGTTTTTGCCCATATATGCTATGTATTAAAAGACCTCGCGTGCACTGACATTTATCTTGAATTTACGCTCATCTTGTTAATAATGGTCATAAAGAGATAAACATGGAATCGAATTCCTTGAAAAACTATGAGAAATATCATGAAAGAAAAAAAAATGGCGATTCTATGTTTTTTAATGGTGTTACGCGCGAAAACGCGCGCGCATGCTCGTACGCGCGATTTTTTATAAAATGCTTAAAATGACCTGAAACGTATGCAAAATAAATTTGAGACGATTTTGAGCATTTACAAATTTTGCGCGCGCATTGACGCGCGGACGTACGCGCACGCGCGCGTTTTTAAACCTGAAATTGACCGGACTGATATTGACCTTGATCATGATAAATATGAATGAGAAATAACTTACCGTTATGAAAATATGATCATAAGTAAATTTTCAGAAAATTTCACAAAATGGCGCCTAGATGACGTCATCAGTCAAGGTCAAGGTTGAAAACCTTACTTTGTTTTGTCCATATGGCTATACATATGTGTGCTAAATATCAAATCATTTGATCGAGCCATTTTCAACTAATCTTGCTAACAAAAAAGTGGGTCGAAATAAGAAAAATAAATAAATAAATAATAAAGGCAATTTTAACAAAATTATAAGGTGGTCTGTATTAGATACAGCCCACCTGACTAGACATATAATACTTGTTTGGAACAAGTATAGGTGGGCTGGTCAACTAACATTTGAGACAAAATAGAGCAAAAATAAGCGACATACTGGTTACATATTCTTAAAAGACAATATCATGTAGATTCATAACGTGAACTAAATTCACCTTCTATAGGCATAACACGCAAATTATGAAGTTTTTGACATGAGGCCTTTAATCAAAATTTTCACTATGATGCCGTCATCAAAATGAAAAATGATTACTATTAAACTTGTAGAAAATTATCTTAGCTACAACATATCGAAATTTTGAAGAAAATCGATCAATATATACAGAGATACAATCAATTGTCCATAAATATGCTGACGTCATAATATGCAAATTCCTATTTTTAGTTCGAAGGCCATTATGATGATGTCAAAATATTTTTAATAGCCAAATGAGACATTAAATCATATTTCCGACTCATACTCTATCTTAATATGAAAAAAAATTGAGGATCCCGGTGCATTCCAAAGAGCTATAACGGATTTTGTATAGGCATGTTTTTGCCCATATATGCTATGTATTTAAAGAGCCCGCGCGCACGGACCATTATCTTGAATGGACGCTCATCTTGTAATTAATGGTCATAAAGAGATAAACATGGAATCAAATTCCTTGAAAAATATGAGAAATATCATGAAAGAAAAAAAAATGGCGATTCTATGTTTTTTAATGGTGTTACGCGCGAAAACGCGCGCGCATGCTCGTACGCGCGATTTTTTATAAAATGCTTAAAATGACCTAAAACGTATGCAAAATAAATTTGAGACGATTTTGAGCATTTAAAAATTTTGCGCGCGCATTGACGCGCGGACGTACGCGCACGCGCGCGTTTTTTGAAATGAAAATGACCGGACTGATATTGACCTTGATCATGATAAATATGAATGAGAAATACCTTTTGGTTATGAAGATATGATCATGAGTTGATTTTCAGAAAAATTCACAAAATGGCGCCTAGATGACGTCATCAGTCAAGGTCAAGGTTAAAAACGTTACCTTGTTTTGTCCATATGCCTATACATATGTGTGCCAAATTTTAAGATATTTGGTTGAACCATTTCAAAGTTATCTTGTTAACAAAAAAGTGGTTCAAAATAAGAAAAATAAATAAATAACTAGACATAATACTTGTTTGGAACAAGTATAGGTGGGCTGGTCAACTTAAATTTGAAAACAAAATAGAGCAAAATTAAGCGAGATACTGCTTGAAAATTCTTAAAAAACACTATCATGTAGATTCTTAACGTAAACGAAATTCACCTTCTATAGTCATAACACGCAAATTATGAAATTTCTGACATGAGGCCTTTAATCAAAATTTTCACTCTGATGACGTCATCAAAATGAAAAAAGGTTATTATTGAACTTGTAGAGAATTATCTTAGCTACAACATATTGAAATGTTGAAGAAAATCAATCAATATATACAGAGATACAATCAATTTTCCATAAATATGCTGACGTCATAATATGCAAATTCGTATTTTGAGTTCCAAGGCCATTAAGATGATGTCACGATACATTTAATGGCCAAATGAGACATGAAATCATATTTTTCACTCATACTCTTTTCAAATATTAAAACAGAATTGGGGTCCGGGTGCATCCCAAAGAGCTATAATGGATTGTGTATAGGCATTTTTTTGCCCATGTATGTTATGTATTACAAGAGCTCGCGCGCACTGACATTTATCTTGAATTTACGCTCATCTTGTTAATAATGGTCATAAAGAGATAAACATGGTATCAAATTCCTTGAAAAAATATGAGAAATATCATGAAAGAAAAAAAATGGCGATTCTATGTTTTGTAATGGTGTTACGCGCGAAAACGCGCGCGCATGCTCGTACGCGCGATTTTTTATAAAATGCCTAATATGACCTGAAACGTATACAAAATAAATTTTAGACGATTTTGAGCATTTTTAATTTTTGCGCGCGCACTGACGCGCGGACGTACGCGCATGTGCGCGTTTTTTGATCTGAAATTGACCGGACTGATATTGACCTTCATCATGATAAATATGAATGAGAAATAACTTTTGGTTATGAAGATATGATCATGAGTTGATTTTCAGAAAATTTCACAAAATGGCGCCTAGATGACGTCATCAGTCAAGGTCAAGGTTGAAAACCTTACCGCGTTTTGTCCATATGCCTATACATATGTGTGCTAAATTTCAAGGTATTTGATTGAACCATTTCAAAGTTATCTGGTTAACAAAAAAGTGGGTCAAAATAAGAAAAATAAATAATAAATAAATAATAATAAAGGCAATTTTAACAACATTATAAGGTGGTCTGTATTAGATACAGCCCACCTGATAATAAATAATAAAGGCAATTTTAACAAAAATATAAGGTGGTCTGTATTAGATACAGCCCACCTGATAAATAATAATAAATAATAAAGGCAATTTTAACAAAAATATAAGGTGGTCTGTATTAGATACAGCCCACCTGATAAATAAATAAAGGCAATTTTAACAAAAATATAAGGTGGTCTGTATTAGATACAGCCCACCTGATAAGAAAAATAAAATATAATACTTGTTTGGAACAAGTATAGGTGGGCTGGTCAACTAAAACTTGAGACAAAATAGAGCAAAAATAAGCGACATACTGCTTACAAATTCTTAAAAAACAATATCATGTAGATTCATAACGTGAACTAAATTCACCTTCTATAGGCATAACACGCAAATTATGAAGTTTTTGACATGAGGCCTTTAATCAAAATTTTTACTATGATGACGTCATCAAAATGAAAAATGGTTAGTATTGCGCTTGTAGAGAATTGTCTTAGCTACAACATATCGAAATTTTGAAGAAAAATGATAAATATTTACAGAGATACAATCAATTTTACATAAATATACTGACGTCATAATATGCAAATTCGTATTTTGAGTTCCAAGGCCATTGTGATGATGTCACGATACACTTAATGGCCAAATGAGACATGGAATCATATTTCCGACTCATACTCTATCTTAATATGAAAAAAAATTGAGGATCCCGGTGCATTCCAAAGAGCTATAACGGATTTTGTATAGGCATGATTTTGCCCATATATGCTATGTATAAAAAGAGCTCGCGCGCACGGACATTTATCTTGAATTGACGCTCATCTTGTTATTAATGGTCATAAAGAGATAAACATGGTATCAAATTCCTTGAAAAAATATGAGAAATATCATGAAAGAAAAAAAATGGCGATTCTATGTTGTGTAATGGTGTTACGCGCGAAAACGCGCGCGCATGCTCTTACGCGCGATTTTTTATAAAATGCTTAAAATGACCTGAAACGTATGCAAAATAAATTTGAGTCGATTTTGAGCATTTTAAAATTTTGCGCGCGCATTGACGCGCGGACGTTCGCGCATGCGCGCGCTTTTTGACATGAACTTGACCGGACTGATATTGACCTTGATCATGATAAATATGAATGAGAAATAATCTTTGGTTATGAAGATATGATCAAGAGTTTATTTTCAGAAAATTTCCCAAAATGGCGCCTAGATGACGTCATCAGTCAAGGTCAATGTTAAAAACCTTACCTTGCTTTGTTTATATGCCTATACATATGTGTGCCAAATTTCAAGTTATTTGATTGAGCCATTGTCAAGTTATCTTGCTAACAAAAAAGTGGTTCAAAATAAAAAAAAAAAAAAAATAAATAACTAGACATATAATACTTGTTTGGAACAAGTATAGGTGGGCTGGTCAACTAAAACTTGAGACAAAATAGAGCAAAAATAAGCGACATACTGCTTACAAATTCTTAAAAAACAATATCATGTAGATTCATAACGTGAACTAAATTCACCTTCTATAGGCATAACACGCAAATTATGAAGTTTTTGACATGAGGCCTTTAATCAAAATTTTCACTATGATGACGTCATCAAAATGAAAAATGGTTATTACTGCGCTTGTAGAGAATTGTCTTAGCTACAACATATCGAAATTTTAAAGAAAATTGATCAATATTTACAGAGATACAATCAATTTTACATAAATATGCTGACGTCATAATATGCAAATTCGTATTTTGAGTTCCAAGGCCATTGTGATGATGTCACGATACACTTAATGGCCAAATGAGACATGGAATCATATTTCCAACTCATACTCTATCTAAATATGAAAAAAAATTGAGGATTCTGGTGCATTCCAAAGAGCTATAACGGATTTTGTATAGGCATGTTATTGCCCATATATGCTATGTATTAAAAGAGCTCGCGCGCACTGACATTTATCTTGAATTTACGCTCATCTTGTTAATAATGGTCATAAAGAGATAAACATGGTATCAAATTCCTTGAAAAAATATGAGAAATATCATGAAAGAAAAAAAAATGGCGATTCTATGTTTGTTAATGATGTTACGCGCGAAAACGCGCGCGCATGCTCGTACGCGCGATTTTTTATAAAATGCTTAAAATTACCTGAAACGTATGCAAAAAAAATTTGAGACGATTTTGAGCATTTAAAAATTTTGCGCGCGCACTGACGCGCGGACGTATGCGCATGCGCGCGTTTTTTGACCTGAAATTAACCGGATTGATATTGACCTTGATCATGATAAATATGAATGAGAAATACCTTTTGGTTTTGAAGATATGATCATGAGATGATTTTCAGAAAATTTCACAAAATGGCGCCTAGATGACGTCATCAGTCAAGGTCAAGGTTGAAAACCGTACCGTGTCTTCTCCATATGCCTATACATATGTGTGCCAAATATCAAAGCATTTGATTGAACCATTTCAAAGTTATCTTGCTAACAAAAAAGTGGGTCAAAATAAGAAAAATAAATAAATAATAATAAATAAATAAAGGCAATTTTAACAAAAATATAAGGTGGTCTGTATTAGATACAGCCCACCTGATAAATAAATAATAAATAATAAAGGCGATTTTAACAAAAATATAAGGTGGTCTGTATTAGATACAGCCCACCTGACTAGACATGTAATACTTGTTTGGAACAAGTATAGGTGGGCTGGTCAACTAAAATTTGAGAGAAAATAGAGCAAAAAATAAGCGAGATACTGCTACAAAAAAACAATGTCATGAAGATTCATGTTATTTGTCATACCTATCAACGTGTGTGTGTGTGTGGAAAATAATGGTGGTGTAAAAATATAAAAGTACATTCGGCGTACCATACTCCCTTAACCTTTGACATTAGAGCAGCTTGGTTTGTTTGAGTTCGTTGAGCTTGCTGCGCTTACGCTTTTGCATGCTGCATGCGTCACCGGCACCTCGTCGCGCACAGTGCAGGCCTTCGATTCAATACACGAAATTACAGACAAGTTCTCGATCGAATGCTGACAAGATTTTCGAGTTGGAGCCTTTCTTCGACCTTTTGTGGATTGTTCTCGTGTTGTCAATTGATGCCCGTTATCCTGCCGACAGTTTAGTGGAAACTGATACTGATAGTGATATTTGGTAAGTTCTAATTTTGTAACAATTATCGTATTGATTTTGGTAAGTTTATATTTTGTAACAATTATTTTAATGGAAAGCGCTACTGCCCAAAGCCAAGTATTGAAGTAAGGACTAAGGTGTTCGATGTTGGTGTGTGTGGAGCTGCGCATGTAGACTGGCATGTATAAAGTCTACATGTTGTATGGAGTATGACTATGAGTATGACTGAGTTCTATAAAACGTAGACTAGACTATATTAATGAAGGTCTACGGTGTTGTCGGGCTAACTCTGCTCAAAGACATCTCGTCTCAGCTGCAAAAATGGTCATTTTTTGCATGTTTAGGTTTAGGGTTAGGGTTAGGGCACTCCAGCAAAGCATAGGTCTAGAGAGTCAATGATAAAGTGTTTTGACCTCTAGCACTGCATGCTTGCTGTGAGGCGGGTATTTTTAGACCCATACACAATATTGCATAGACTGTACACAATCATGTCGATGCAGCTGTAAGCAAAGTTTGACACTAGACTTACAATTTGAATTTTTAAATCATTGCTATTTAGGTGTCATCAATTGTCACTAAAGTACCGATTTTGAGTGAAATCAGTAGAATTTTGTACAGTGGTGTTTGAAATGTTGAGAATCAAAAGCACAGCTTTTACTACACAGCCAGGATAGTGATGCTGTGGGTTAGGGTTAGAGTTGGGGTAAAATGTCAAAAAATGACCGTTTTTGCAGCTGGTCCGAGTTAGCCCGGATCCTCTAGGTCGTATGTGTGGTGACTTTACAGTGTGTTTCCACAATAAGTTTACATCTAGAAAATCGATAATTATTAAAAAAATTATCTATCAACAGTAAATTAATATACATCTTATGAAAGAGTGTTTTATTCCAAATCATTTGGTACCATTTTTGAGTGGTAGATCTATGTGTTCACACTTGGATGAACAGGAGGCATTGTTTGCAAGAGTGCAATAATCGACTTGCGCCAAAGTTGCTTAGATCTAGATCTATGTGATGTTTGAATAAAACAATTGGGATTTGGGTATTAATTCGGTCTTTGCAGATCCAAATAACATCCCTAACAAAATTAATCATGCCACACATGTATTACATATCAAATAACAAATATCAACGAACATTTGTGCGCGTGTGTGGGTGTGTGTGACTTTTTTTGACTCGCACGGTATAGGCTACGGTATGTGTACTTCTACAAAACTGGGTTATGAAACTGAAAGTGTGAAATGTATGGTAAACAATGAAATATTTTAGAAATATGCTTAAAATGGTGCATTTTTACAGAATGTAATTATTTGTGTATTTGCTGTGATACAAGGCAAAATGCGAAACTTAGACGTCTAAACAGTTAATAACTCTGAAGTCTGAACATTTGCAGAATACCTTACCACGGTTTTACGGGGGCACAGATTTAGAACCCACAATTTGACAAATATTAGAAATAGAAAATTAGAAACGACCAATGACCACTACCAGTCTAGTTACAAATTTCTGATGAACACACCACATTCAGCGCTGCAATGACGCACAAAACGGCGTATAATTTAACTTTTCATCCACCAAATGAATACAAACACTTGCATTTAATCTTTAATACCTGTATCACCGTTATCGCAAACAATAAAATCACAATCTACATGTATATCTATGGCTAATGTTTGAAGACTAACAATATGGTAGGGTATACTGCAATTACGCCTAGTATAACCTTGATGTGTTATAACAGGTACCGGTATGTATTGTTGTTGTTGTTGGTATTAGTTTAATGGCGTTCATTCAGTATACACCAGTTTACAGTTATGGGCCCCATTTTAATTTACAGGTAAACAAAACATTGACCTTTAGTGGTCAGTGGTTATCACGTAAATTTAGATAGCGCCCATGCACATATGATGTGAGCACACAGCGCAGGCAGTGTCATCAATGTTTCCAGATGCGCATGTATTGTTGCGTCACTGCCTGCGCTGTGTGCTCACAACATATTTGCATGGGCTTTGCTTAATTTACCCGAGAATTGACCTCTAGAGGTCAGTGGTTTGTTTTCCCGTATGTTTACCAGTTTATTAAAATTGCGCTCATGTCAGCGCATGGCACTGTTGTAACTGTAAACTGGTGTACTGAATAAATATGCCATAGTTTCAGTTTTATAAGAAAATCAGTTATCCATAACTGAATAAAAATTTGTAATGATATAATTAATTAATCAGTACCGTAACCCAATTTATTAGGAGCCTCTGGATGGTGTACAACTTCATATTTCTGTTTTTTGTTAACGTTTAATCTGGTCAGCTTGGTTTCGATTGCATGGAAATCTAGCTTTGCCCGATTTGAAACGGGCTTCTCGGCTACTCGGCGTGCGTGCGGAGTGGTCTGTATTCAAATATGAATTGAATGGCACATGCTCTCAGGGCTGTCAACTTTGGGAAACTGCTTGGAGGGAGATTTTTTTTTTGAGAAAATATTAGTGCCAAATCCAGCAAAATTAGGGGTGGCGGGAGTCTCCCGCTACATGCTTTTGGGTCGGCGTGAGACTCCCTCCAAATGCGGGAGGGTTGACAGCCCTGTCGGCTCTTTTATAGATGTCGGGTAACTTTTATGCCCTCCAGGCTCTATGCGTTTTGATTTGTAGTGATGAAAGGCATCGATTACTTCATACGTTTACACATAGGAAAAAATTAATGTTGAATCATACTAACTATTGAATGTGGTGCCCCATAATCATGCTTTTAACCTACAACATGACTGCAATAATTAAGTTCTGTAATTTTGTGCTGATTCACAGCTCCAAATCATGTAAATATACTGCCGCTGGGTTTTTTCCGTTTTGTCTAGTCACGCATTTTGACGGATTTGTGTTAATGATTTTACATGAGGATTAAGTGTGCTTGCGCGCATGCGTGGCGACCAAAATATAACAGAATGATGACTGGCTTGTTTGGCAGATTCATGTTTTGTATTTTTAAGGAATATTTGTTATCATGGGTAATTTGAAAAGATTGTCTTTACCTGCTATTTAGTAGGTGTCATCAATTGTCACTAAAGAACTTTTGAGTGAACTCAATCGAGTTTTGTACAGTGGTGTTTGAAATGTTGCGAATCAGTAGAGGTCATTTAGGCCATTAAAACAGATACACATGTTTAGTTTCCTGCCCGCTTTCTTTTTGGAGGCCGCCTCCCCCTTTTGTTTTTCTTTTTTTTTGTAATTTAATTTTTTAAAGAAAAAAACCATGAAAAACACTGCTAAAATGGATTACTATCTGATTTTACAAATTTAAGAATCTGGCGGCCATCTTGAAAAATAGTTGACTGTCACAGAAAATGTACCATGCCTCCATTTTGAGCAGCCATTTTGAAAAGAAAAAAAAGGGCCCCTGATCACATGCAGAGTGTGCAGCATTTTTTATGTAGGCAAAACCAAGACCGCTCTCATGAGACACTTTTATGGATGCATGCTCGACACTCCAGTTAGCCCTCATTTTAATTTCCCCAACCGATCTTTGACATAATTCTATAGGTCCTAGGATCTCTAGGTGACTGTATTGATTTACTAGTTGCAGCAGGGTGAAATATTAGATGAGACCTTGTTCCCCCATTTACTCCTGTGGGCTCACATACCTGCCAACCACCCTGATTTAGGCGGAGTTCCTCCGCATTTTTCATACCAACTCCGAATTCCGAGTGCATGCCTGAAAACTCCGATTTTTTTTAATTTTAAAATATTTTTAAAACAAACGACTGTTGCATAAGACTAAAGCTTAACACAGCACTAATAACCAGATCACGCCGACATCCGCGCTCGCGCTCATAGAAGATATACACAGTGCAGCCCGAACGTGATCGTTAGTTCCGCAGTCATTATCCATGTACTGCATGTACTAGTACATGGAAGCACGTGCGCAAGCTATATCGATAAAGTGTGTGCGGACGTTGTACTAAGACATACACTACATGCAGCGTTGTTGCATAGTAACTGCATGCGTATAGCCCACGTGTATTTATATTACATGTGCAGTTGATACACCGTGCATAAACACTGTATACATTGGCGTGTTTTCTTCAATGCTTGTGCGATGACTGCGATCGTGGAAGCTTAGCTTGTTATTTACCGGACTTCCTCAGATTTATTTTGGATTACTACTACGATATTCTTCTTCTTTTTTGATTTCTCCATTTTTGAAGGACAAAATGGGTAAGACTCGTGCTGTTCATAATCAGAAGTATAAGAAAGAATACGGGAAACAATTTCCAGTTGCAGAATCAGCACTCGGACTTCAACACGCATTTTGCATTGTGTGTTCGGCCGACTTCAGTATCAACCATGGGGGAATGAATGACATTCAGAAAAATTTACTCCTAATTTCTCTTGTCTCAGGTTGGCAGGTATGGGCTCACCATTCAAGAAGCCAGTGATTAAGTTCATCCTCATCATTCTCTGGTTCTTGCTCTATTTTTTTTGTAGACTAACTGTATGTTTTAAACAAGTTTATTTTTAAGCTTAGCACAGCTTTGATGTAATTTGTTTGTGTGTGGGAAAGCTGTCATTAGAGGTGATTTGGATTTAATACATATTCTTGTTTCTTTTGTTTGTTTTCAGATCTTCCCCTGCTCTGACAACGTGCGGTCAAGTTTGTAAGGCCAGCTATCTGGCTGATGCCTTAGTTCCGTGCAGTATACAAACAGCAAGGAATTGGCTGCACCGTCGCTCATTCTTGAAGTAAGTTGGGAGGGGGAAGGTTTTTTTTATGCCTCTAAAGTTGCCAGGGGGGTGTTCATAAAGTTACGCATGACTTTACGAACGACTTGTATATGAAGTGCCAGATATGATGCCCAAAGTTTTTTCTGATATTTTCAATCAACTCAATTAAATTATGGCAAAAAAAATACTTTGCACTAAAAATGTTTGTTATCATAAAAATGTTAATCTACAGCTGCACAGTTCAACTTTAGTTGATGTATTTAATAATGATTGAGCATCCCATTTGGCTTTTCATATACAAGTTGTTTGTAAAGTCATGCGTAACTTTATGAACAGCATTATGAAACACCCCCCAGGGGCGATATGTTCTCAGTATGTTCAACATCTCAGTTGTTTGTATGCCCTGGCTCCTCCACTCAGTGTTATTTAGGTTATGCATATGCATGTTCCCAGCAATTCTAACTTTTGAGCAAAAGTCAATACGGGTAGACCTTTTTCTTTTGGTATACAAGCCTTTTTTAGCACCCCCCCCCCCACCCCCCTTTTTTTAGCAAAAGTTCCTTGTGTAAAGTCAGTACTGGTAGATCTTTTTCTTTTGATAGGAGCCGGAGATTTTACAAGCACTCATGGTATCCCTCCATGAAGTGGAGGCAAAGGTCGAGAGAAAGGTGTCACGTACATTGGGAAAGCAATGGCATACTTGTACACAAGATCAACAAGAAGAAAACAAAAATCACATGGAGTGGGGTGGCGGGATGTATGCATGATTAGCTCAAAATTGTGATATCAGATGTTTTTGGCAGATTACTATCAAAATGGAGTTGACAAATTTGTTTAGTGCATGTTAATTGGGGCTTTTTTATATATATAATGTGCAATGGCGGAGCCGTGGAGGCATACACAGCCAGAGATCCATCTAGTTTAGTTTTTTACAATTGCATAATTTGTTTCTTTTCTAATTTACAATTTGGACAGCTACACAAACCATTAAGGAAGTTTGCTCTCTCAGGTCTGAGGTCCTGAAACGGGAGTCTCCATCCAGACTACCAATGATAGATTACCTCTTGTGACCGCCTTTTATCGCATCCATCCTCGCCTATTGTGACCGCCTTTCATCACATATAACCTCGCCTCTGTTCCATCCTACATGGTACCGTAATCACCACATTCTCCACACTCTCGACCGTCTGCATTATTCACGTAAGCATTCCTTTGTTTACCCCCCCCCCCTTCTCAATTTGGCCATCCTTACTTCCTTCTTATGCCTTCCTCTCTTTCCCCATCCAAATGCCTTCCTATTCAAGGTCTTTATCACTGCTTTGATCAGGCCTTTCCTATTCTTATTTACATTTTTCTTTACCCTCTCCCTTGTCCCATGATATATGACCTATATATATATATTTTTTTTGTTTGTGTGTTTCCTCTCCATTCCCAGCCAAGTTTGATTGGCCGTTCAAAGCCTCTTTATTGCTCTATGTTTACACCCCCTTCCTTAGCTGTATGCATATGTTTGTATTATGTTTAGTATATAGTATTATGTTTTTTATGTTCCCTCGTCAGTTAGCCTCTGATGAAGTTTCTGCTAGGATAAAAAAATTAGGCCCTACATTAACTCTCATTAAATTAGAATGATCAGATAAAAATTTGACATGATTTTGTACCTCCTTTATGAAAGCACAATCCCGTAGATATACTTCATGTGTGTCTACTTAAGATATAGAAAAGAAGATATCATTTTGAAGGTTGGATAGGTTTTGTTGCATCTTCAATTGTATGTGATAAGGGGAGCTCAACACCAAAGCTATTTTGTAAAACACATATCAATTTTAAGATTGTTTATAGCCTTCTAATATGTTTTCTATAGAGTTTGATAGCAAGTTTTGAGAAAATTGCAATTTATAAACAAGTAGTCAACAATAACTTTCCACAATTTTGTGTTGGGATCATTCAATTCATACCAGTTGTACATACCTTGAAAACTTGTGTCTGAAACAAAAATTGTTCATTTCATAAAATATTCAAACTCATGCAAAATAATATGAATGTTAATGATTTAAATTTTATTTTATATTTATATTTTGTATTACAGATACTGTACATATCAACAGTTGATTGAAGGTTGGAAGTTCCCATCACACTTTGTCATCAAACCAGACAGCTTTCAACCAGAATCTTCCAGGTGTAAAAAAAAAAAAGTAAAGTAATACATTAGTAATATGAAATGCATATATTTTGGATTGTAAATCAATTTTTTATTTAAAAAAATAAATAAAAATACATACAGTTCTGCACATGTAAAAAATCACACACCCAAAATAATGTTTATAATTATATGGAAATTACATGTACACTGTAGGTTTAAATGTCACCCTTTATATTTTGCGATTAATTATAGGTTTTGTCGTCAGAATAGAAGATGATGTAAATCATAGCAGGGGGGAAAAAAAAGATTACCTTTTTTTTAGGTTGGAGAGGTTTTGTTGCATCCTCAATTCTATGGGTGACAAGGAGGGCTCAACACCAAAGTTATCTTGTAATACACATATCGATTTCAAGATTGCGTAAAGCCTTTCAATATGTTTTTTATAGAGTTTGATAGCAAGTTTTGAGAAAATTGTAATTAATACACAAGTAGTCATTGGTCATTATACAAATGATGCACAGGTTTGAGTGCGTCGGTAGGGATTGTGTGTACAAGGTACCTTTGAATGGTTTTAGACCAAATTTAAAGGTAGCGCGTGCACACAATTGCACCGACCCACAAATTAAACCTGTGCATCATCTGGTTTATAAGATGGGACCCCCAAAATTGTCAAAAATACAAAATTTTGTTATTTTACAGATTTATTGGATGCATGGCAAAATCATGCGTCTGGAAATTATAATTATTGGACGCATGATTTTTAAATTTGCATAATTTGTTTGTTGTTATTTAGTGCAATGGATTTAAACAAATGGAGAATGACTTGAGCCTAAACCTTAACAAAATAAAGTCAGGCCTAACTGAACTTTACATGAAACCTTAACAAAAGAAAGTCATTAAATCAATTAAAAACTTATTTTGCAAGCTTTTTTGAGTGTTGGGGAGGTGCAATCTAAATTAAAAGAGGTCTGGATCTTGTCCATATCAAGTACAGAAATTGAGGCTTTATGTGTGGAGCTTCCTGGCCCCTCTCGCTTCAGTTTCACCAACACAGCCTCGAGAAATTGAAATTCGTTACAGATATCTAAAGTACAGTGATCCAAAAAGTGGCGTTGTATGCCACAGTGAAGGTACTAAAGTCTAGGTTTACAACTGACCGTCGGTCTATGTACAGAAGCATAGAACTTAGTTTAGAACTATAACAGTTTGTCCAATTCTGGCATAAAAATGTCTCCTAAATTGACGTTCTTGATTTGTGCAAACTTTTCCAACTTTGAGAATCCATACTCTAATTGAAATTTTCATGCTAGTCACATCTGAATCATCCAACAACTTAGATAATTCATCTTCTTATAGAAGCTGGAAAGTCAAATCGCCGCCGCGATTTCGCCATTTTGTTCAGGATATCAGTGTTATTGATTCCGATATTGCATATATCGTGTTGATATTGCGTGCATCAAGTAAAAATAATTACAAGGTAATTGACCAATCACATTGCAGGGATTCTTCTAACCATCTTATAGTACATTATGTGAATGAATCATAATTGAATGGCCTTTTTTATATTCAATATCAAAACAAAATAACATAAATTGATATATATCCAATCAATACTGATGGTTTAAAAAGCATTTCATCTCCTTGTTTATGTCTCATGCATATCTTTTTCTTTTCTTTTCTTTTCTCTGTCTGCAGGTCCTGGATTTTCAGTACGGCATATGTTTTGTGTTCTTTGTATAAAAGACTTCTATACACTCCTTCCATTTTCAGACGTCTTGTTGGACTGAAATATTTTTCACTTCCACTCATTTCACCTCCCCTCTAAGAAGACATTTCCCATAAGCAAAAAAATCATTACATGTTCATTTTTCATAAGAATTTATCACAGCTGTGAGCTCATTTCATCCATTTCACCTCATTTTTTCATGAACGATTCATCCCAATAACGCTTGAAATAAGATCTGAAACGAATTGGAAAAGACTTGAAACGAATTGGAAAAGACTTGGAACGAATTGGAACGAATTGAAAAAGACTTGAAACGAATATTAAATAACTGATTACAATTCCTTAAAAAGTGTAAACGTGTGAACTTCTTTAATTCTTGGTGTAAAAGTGAATGATATTTTGGTATACGAGTTGTTAAGCTTAATGTAAATAAATTAATGATAAAGAGTGAATTTTTTTATATTAAAAAGACAACTTTGGGCTGTGGTGAGTTGCTTTGATTATAAACTGGTGGAATTTTCAAAGATTGGTGACAAGGTTGTGTGTGTATATATTTATAGAACGTTAAAGACAATACAAATATTGCACAAAGAAAACGGGAGATTGCATAGAGATTATAGGAAAAGCGAGACTGACTGTCGAGGAACAGATAATTGAGCATAGTGGTATATTCGAGATTGTAAGAGAGACTAAATAAAGGAGTGAGTCTGATTCATTGAATAACGGCAAGATAGTCTTTGTGTAACTTACAGGAAAGCAAATAATTTAGCAGAGTTGTTTGATAGAAGAGGCACAGTGTGATTGATTGTTAAGGAAAGAAATTTTAAGAACGTGAAACCAAGAGTGTCGTAAAATTTGTTTATAATCGAGTAAAACAAGGGGTTTTGTGAGAACGTCCAGATCAAAACAAGCAAAGTGTGCTAAGTACATATAAAATAAGAGTGACGGTGAGATAAACCTGATTACTAAAGTTCCGAGTATATGCACGAATGTGTGTAAGCCTATGTTATAATCATTAAAAAGAAAAGAAAACGCATTATATATTGAAGAACTATATATCATATAGATATAAGCCAAGAGATTGCTTTTTCCCGTCTAAATAATATACGTGAAGTTCTGAGCCAAATCGTATCAATTTGTACAGCTGATCATTAAAACCATGTTGGAAACGGACACATCACTTGGACCGGATAATAACACGCACATCATGAAAGGCAATGGGGATTGTTGCGTCTGTGGCCTAGATATTCAAGAGAATGAGAACAAAACAACCTGTGAAACATGCTTAAACCATTACCATGTGCCATGTATGGGATTACCTTCTGCAGAAGAGTTGACTAATGCTCAAGTAGTATGGATATGTTGCTATTGTGGTAACAACAATTTGTCTAAGCGCTTATATGACCAATTTGGTATCCCTATTGACGTAAACATGTACGAAAATCTAACGAAAGACAATAATGATAATGACCACGCAGCACAGCCAAGTCCTATAACTCGTGCACAAGACAAGAGAAACAAATCTTCATCAAGCGGGAAAAAGCATATTCCTCGGGGCAAGAAAAGACTACTTTCGCCAAACCAATCAACCACAAAGAAAAGGAAATCTGATGAATGTAAGAATAGTAACATAATCGAAGATAATGATTGCCAATCGTGTACAAGTGACATTAAAACGACATTCACAAGAAATACATTTAGGAAGAGAACCAATTATGATCGAACTGATGTAACTGCTGATGATAGTGCCGAAATTTGGAGAACGGTAAAGACAAGGAGAACTAAGCCGCTTAATGAAAGAGGTGTGTCCCGTAAAGCAACGAATGCGAATAATGACCCATATTCTAGCATGGACAAAGGCAAAGGTCGAGAGAAAGGTGTCACGTACATTGGGAAAGCAATGGCATACTTGTACGCAAGATCAACAAGAAGAAAACAAAAATCACATTTGAAGCAATCTCAAAATGGAAATAATAAAGACCTTGCCAACGACTCAACAGAAAAGAACATCACCACCAATGAGAACGACCTTGCCAACGACAAAACAGGAAAACAGTCCACCAAAGAAAACGAAGATAACAATAGAGTTTTTGTAAAAAGTTTGAGCACTCCTGTAAAAGACAATGAACAAGAAAGTCAAATATCTTTCGACCATAGTTATCAAATTGGTGTGATGGCTACACTTTTTTCTAAGAACACCGACATGAGCAAATGGACCTCTTCAAATCTTGATACTATCGTGACAGGTGCTAAAGACGCCGATTTCATACCGGGTGATCCACGTGAATCGGCCAACAATCCTAGTGGAAAGATAATTCATGCCTTTGACAAATGTTTTGAGTTAGAAATTTGTGAATCCCACACCGGCCCTCTAATACAAGAACACACTGAAACGAATGTACCCTCTGGTAAAGTTCCGCTGATCAATGCCCTACAAGATGCACTAGATACACAACGAAGGTCAGATGGATGCCTTGTCGAATTCAACGAACATACCTTTGTTATAATGCCTCATACCACTGGATATTATATCTTTGACACACATGCACAAAAAGAAATAGGTGGACGACACATGTTGATGCACACGAACACATGGACAGGTGCTTACGCATTTTGTTTACAATTGGCACATATAACGAATCTCCCAAATAGTGTAGCATACAGACTCATCCAAGTGAAAGTACATGACCCTCAACAGAACAATGTATCGCAATTTCCGAAAGACACAAACAAAGATGACGACAGTGAAACTGTACAAAGGAACACACTTGCATCTACAAGTAATCTAATTGAAGAGGAAGGCATAGCCAACATCGCACCACAATGTCCCAAACAATTATCCACAGTGACATCAAATACACATGAAAACCCCCCTATCGGTGATTCTACAAAGATTAAAATCCCCACAGAAAGTATCGATGAACAACATGTATTTGCAGATGATAAGTCAAACCACTTGCAACAGGAAGAGGGAAAAGGAAAGAGTGAAACAAGCATGCCTACAAGCATATTTGATGAAGACCCTGATGATTTGATAATACTAGGAGAAATACAAAAGTCTGTCTTGCACTTTTCACCTGTGAATGAAATGAAGAAGAAAGACTATTGCACAAAGTTAAACATTCAACAGATCACACCCAATTCTGATAATGAAGGTCAAACATGTCAACCTATTGAACATCCATGTACAATCAAACATGTAACGGGTGATGGAAATTGCTTCTTTCGTGCCATATCATTTTGTGTATCAGGAAACGAGAACAACCACTTACTTGTGAGAAAAGCTATTGTTGTTCATCTTTTGAAAAACAAGAACAGATTTGAGACACGTGTGAGAGATGGTTTTGCCAACGTTTCAGATTACGTGACAAAGAGCAAAGTATTTCAAAGGGGTACCTGGGCTACCGAAATGGAGATTATGGTTTTGGCGAATTTGATTGAAACTGATATTTACATATATGACGAGCAGAACGCTAAATGGAGTATATTTTCGGGCAAGGATGTACAACTTGGAGTGGTTACCTCTGACAAAGGAATTTACTTGAGAAATACACAACGTATACATTACGATGTTGTTTTGTCAGTACAATCATTTCACTGCGATAATCCCAACGAACAGCACAATGGAACTGAAAAGGAGAACACACTTGCATCTGATGCTCCACAATATCAAGAGAAATACACTACAAGCACACCACTATGTCCTAAAGAATTATCCAAAATGGCATCAAAAAATGATAGTGATAATATAAACATTCCCATCAATGGTTTGCAAACAGTTGAGGCTCCCAAAAAAAGCATCCATGTAGTTTCAGTGACCGATGAAAGTGAAAAGAAAATTGGATCGTCTGTTGCTCCAAAAGTATCTATGTTAATTAGACAAAAGACATCGAATGTTTGTGAGACTTCTGAAAGAAAAGGCATGAAACAAACGAGTAAAACAAACAAGGTGGACAAAGCCTATAAGCAAAAGTGTCATGAAAGTCGTAGAACAAATGACCCATCCCAGTTTCAGAAAAAAATACGCACAGAATTCAATCCTATATCCTATGATAATGCCAGTCCTACGGATAAAACCCAGTCAAACGAACATAACAAAACGGGTACGAAGGTAAATTTACAAAAAACGATTATTGCTCAGGGAACGTTCAATCAGGGCCATCCAAGATTTGGCAATTCAAGCGGAAAACAATGTGTTTGTAATTCTTTAATTGCAGTGTTAAACAGCAAGTCTAAGAAAGCCAACCAATGGAAGAGTTGTGATCTAGATCGAATTTTGACAATAGGTGATAATTTGTATACCAATATAAGAAAAAGCACTTCAGTCACAACGGATTACTTAGCCATGAATCAATTACCTACGGAATTGGATGGATACGATGACTGGAATGACTATTTTACGATTGTATACCACGAAACAATTTTAGGACAGTTATTTGATGTTCAATCACATAATAAAGAACTTGGTTTTGTGACATTAGAACATGCATTCGAACAACAACTGTGTAAGACTTATGATGCCCATTTTGTGACCTTCGCCAACAACACATTTGTAGTTATAACAGGACATGAAGGGTATTTTATATTTGATTCGCATTCAAGAAGCAATCGAGGCTTTTTAAGTCAAAATGGGTACAGCATCTTACTTCATACACCAAGCTGGCAAGGGGTTTACAAACATTGTATGACATTAGCAAAGACATTGAGTTGTCATATGAACCATTATTTTGAAGTAACTGGAGTATCAGTACAAGCAATATCCGGTAAGAATGAGACATTAACCGGTTTTCCTATATTACAAGGCATCCCTACTTGTCAGAATATGTCCTCAACTACGCAATATAGCACAACGTCTCAATGCCCAACACATTCTGATGAAAAGAAACAGCAATATAAAGCACCAAATCTAAAACATAATAGAAATCCAAAAGAGGAACACATTATTGAGCTTACTCAAGAAACGACTGATGATTTGCACAAAACGAGTAAACCTAGACTTCCCGATGTATATGACTACAATGGCCAACTATTGTCATTAAAGAATGCAAGGGTTGAATTGAGAAAATTACAAGAAACGGAATTCGGAGACCATTGTTTTGCCAATAAAACGAAAGTGACTGTGACAATAGACAGCTCTGTAGATGTAAACTTAAAACACTCTAAAATGGAAGATGAACAAACAAAAAGAAGGACAACCAGTTTGAAAAAAGATGCAAAAGCCAAATCAATTGAAAGCGTTTCCAAGAAATCGAATGGAAAACGAAAATGGACTGAACTTGAAAATGGAGCTCAACTTAGTTCTGACCGCAAAAAACTCAGACGAACGTCACAAAGGAACAATTCTAGAAATCATGATTACCAAGCAGAATCCAATCGGGATATGACTGATTCAAAATTGAATGAACCAAAGGTCACCACAAGAGGCAGTGCTAGAAAAGAAAAGGATGTAATAAGAATTAGTACAGGGAAATTTGATAAAGACTCTGATGATTTGATAATATTAGAAGAAATACAGCAAACGGCCTTGTACTTTGCACCACTGAATGAAATGAAAAAGAACGAATCATGCACAAAGTTAAACATTCACGATATTACACCAACTTCTAACAATGGAGCTGAAACATGCACACCTATAGAACATCCATGTACAATCAAACATATTATGGGTGATGGAAATTGTTTCTATCGTGCTATTTCATTTTACTTATCAGGAAACGAAAATAATCACTTACTTGTGAGAAAAGCTATTGTTGTCCATCTTTTAAAAAACAAGAACAAATTTGAGAATCGTTTGAGAGATGGTTTTGCCAACGTTTCAGATTACGTGACAAAGAGCAAAGTATTTCAAAATGGTACCTGGGCTACCGAAATGGAGATTATGGTTTTGGCGAATTTAATGGAAACTGATATATACATATATGATGAGCAAAACTTTAAATGGAGTATATTTTCGGGCAAGGATGTACAATTTGGAAAGGTTACCTCTGACAAAGGTATTTATTTGAGACATACGCAAAGAATACATTACGATGTTGTTTTGTCAGTAAAATCATCTCAGTCTAATATTCCTCACAAAATATACAAGAATAAGCAAAAAAAGGAGATTAACATGAATCCTGAAGGAACAAAAAAGAAACGAAAGAAAAAAAAGGGTTATGGTCAAAGGAACAAACAGAGCAGAGAGATCATGAGGGAAAAACGAGCTACATTAAATAAAGAGACTAGTATCAAGAAGAAGGAAAAACGTTTACAAAGTACAATAGCTCGCAAAGCAAGGAGATCAAATGCAATGAAGGTTAGATATGCGAATGATATAGCATACAAAACACAACGAATTCTGAGCGCAAAGATTGCACAAAACCAAAAGTATCACGACAGATATTTCTTTGAAATAAAAAAAGACACCAATGGAAAACGAAAGCAAAATAAAACTCATATATGTGGTGAAACTTTTAGGAACAGACATCTTAATGCAATGAAAGAAAAATACCACTCTGACTTAGAGTATAAAACCAGAAAAATCAAAATCGTTAAAGAAAAATATTTGTCAAATGAAAGGTTCAAGGAAAAAGTTAAATCAACATCAAGAATTCGGTACAAAAATCCACAATTTAAAAGTGAACATAAAGCAAACATGAAAAATAGAATGCAACAAAAATATGCCAATCCTCATTTCAGGCAACAGCACAAGGCAACAATGGGAAATATCATGAAAAGGAGATATGCCAATCCACATTTCAGACAACAGCACAAGGCAACAATGGGAAATGTCATGAGAAGGAGATATGCCAATCCTCATTTTAGACAACAGCACAATGCAACCATTAGAAAAAGATATACCAATCCTCATTTCAGACAACAGCACAAGGCAACAATGGGAAATGTCATGAGAAGGAGATATGCCAATACTCATTTCAGACAACAGCACAAGGCAACCATTAGAAAAAGATATGCCAATCCACATTTCAGACAACAGCACAAGACATTAATGAAAAGTGTGTCGAAAAACAACTATACCAATACAGAATTCAAACAAAAAAAGTCAATGTCCTTAAAAATGAAATACCGAAGAATTGATAAGTACAGGCAAAATGTACTCAAACGTAACTTGAAAAGAGCTGAACTTAATAAACTGAAAATGACCGATTTACATAATGTAATAAAGCACTTTCGACAAATTACTTGTGGTGGACCAGAATATGTGTGTTCTGTGTGTTTCAAACTTCTTTTCAAAAGCCAGGTAATGAAATGTATTAAAAGCAAATATATGGACATTTCATGTATCAGTGACAAATATTTGCATGTTTGTAATTCACAATGCACTTTAATATGTGACATAGCAAAATCTGATAGATCATTTTTATGGATTTGTTTCACATGCCATAACAAATTACGAGCTGGAAAACTACCTGCAGAAGCAAGTATAAACAATCTACAACTACATGATATCCCGGAAGAAATTGCACATTTAAATAATTTAGAACAGCATTTAATTGGATTGCATATCCCTTTCATGAAATTAATGGCTTTGCCCAAAGGTGCTCAAAACGGAGTGCATGGTCCAGTTGTGTGTGTACCTTCAAACACAAATGAAACAGTGGAAATGTTGCCTAGACCAGAGACCGAAGACCAAACAATTCGTGTTAAATTGAAAAGAAAGTTGTCATACAAAAGCTATTACAAATACAAGTATGTGAATAAATCTAAAGTGTTGAATGCACTACAGTACTTAAAAGAAAACAATAAGTGGTATTTTGATGTCACTGTTGATAACGATTGGGAAAATTCCTTTTCACAGAATAATGACATACACGAAGACGATGAAGAAATAAAAGACTCAGCAATTGATGAACACATCTTGCCAAAAGATCCAAACCCTGAAGAAAACAATCCTATCGACAGTTTACATGGTCAACCATTGCACAAAAACGATGTTGAAGATGATTCGGAAGAGCGGTTATGTGGGATACAGTTAGATACATGTTTACAACCAGCAAATATTGGGCAGGACATTTTAGATCAATGTTTTGATGAAATACTTTGTTGTGCTCCTTGTGAAGGAAACAGTCCTGTGTCAATACTGAAAGATGAAAGCAATGAAGCAAAATGCTTTCCGTCATTATTTCCAAAGGGTCAGCCAACATTCCATGATGTTAGAAGTGAAAACATAACCTTGGGTCGTTATTTGCAAAATAGATTGATGCATGTGGATAACAGATTTGCTCAAAACACTGATTACATCTTTTATGCCCAGTATATCTATGAAATGCAGCAAGTTTTGTCACAGGTTTCTATTGCATTAAGACAAAGTTCAAACAGGAAGGATGATTTCTCTTGTATCACTGCATCCGATTTCAAAAATGTGGATAAAGTTTATGAAATACTAAAAGCGGACAAGGGGTACAGATTCTTGAAACAAATTCGTGGCACACCCCCATACTGGCAAAATGCACAGAAAAATGTTCTAGCAATGGTGAGACAACTTGGTAAACCAACCTGGTTTGGATCATTTTCTTCAGCTGATTTGAGATGGCCTGAAATAATGAATACACTACTCAGACAAACGGGCGATGCAAGAAAGATAGACGATTTAGATTGGGCAGACAAATGCAATCTTCTAAAATCAAATCCAGTTACTGTTGCTAGAATGTTTGATAAACGATTTCACACTTTTTTGAAAAAAGTTATATTATCACCATCTAAACCCATTGGTAACGTCATAGATTACTTTTATCGTATTGAATTTCAACAAAGGGGATCACCTCATGTTCATATTTTGATATGGATTGAAAATGCACCGATATTAGGAGTTGATAAAGATAAAAATGTTGTACAGTTCATTGATAAGTACATTTCATGCGAAAAGCCTACAGAAAAGGAAGATCCAGAACTACATGAAATTGTTTCACACGTCCAGAGCCACAGTAAGAAACATTCTAAATCATGCAAAAAGAAGGGAACGACGTGTAGATTTAATTTTCCAAGACCAATATCCAAAAGAACGTTTATTACGAAACCAGTCGATGTTGGTGAAGGTAAAGATATGAAAACCGATCAAAAGAATGCCAAAGAATTGTTAGAATCTGTAAAAAATGAATTAGCAAACGAAACCAACTATGAAAGTACAAATGACCTTTTTAGAAAACTTGGTATTACCCAAGAACAATTTGAGAAGGCATATGCTGAATTAGCATCCCAAGAAAGTATAATCCTCAAAAGAAAACCACAAGATGTCTGGATAAATCAATTTAATCCACACTTACTTAGATGCTGGAATGCTAACATGGATTTGCAATATGTTTCAAATGTATTTGCCTGTGTCTCTTATGTAGTGTCTTACTTGTCAAAAGCTGAAAGAGAGGTGGGAATGCTATTGAGTCATACACTATCAGAAATAAAAGAAGGAAATAATGATGCAAAGCAAAGCATGAAAAAACTTGGTCAAGCGTATATGCATAACCGTGAAGTATCAGCACAGGAAAGTGTCTATCGTGTTTGCTCTCTGAGACTAAAGGAATGTTCAAGGAAAGTTGAATATATACCTGTTGGACCTGACCCTATCCGAATTTCTTTACCTCTTAAAATAATACAAAACCGAACAGATGATAACGAAGAGAATATTTGGATGACAAGCAAGGTTGACAGATACAAAGCTCGACCAGCTGGTTCCAAATTTGACAATATGTGCCTTGCTTCCTTTTGTTCTGAATACAGAATTTTAACAACTTCTCAGATGGACGCTTCACGTTGTAAAAGAAATAAAAATGTATTTGAATTAAAACAAAATCTAGGATACATTCAGAAAAGAACACGTTCAGATGATGCAGTGATACGATATCCCCGGTTCAATCCTAAAATATCGCCTGAAAATTACAATTTAAGCCTACTACAACTGTTCCTGCCGTATCGCACACAAGAGCAATTAAAACCTCCAGGATTCGAGACCTATGAACATTTTATTCAGAGAGGTTATGTCAACATATCTGGGGAAAAACTGGAAAAAGTGAGCTCGATTGTGATAAAAAACCGTGACAAATTTGAAAAGAATGCCGATGCCATTGACGAAGCAAAAGAGTTTTTATGCAAATTTGGACCACAAGAAAATGCTTGGGCTCTTTTATGTCCTGAAACTGAAGCGGAAAGACTTGAATATCCCAAAGAAGATGTAGATATTGAAGATTTTGAGGCTGATCGTGATATTCCTGATTTAAAATCTACCAAAACAAAAGGTGACCAAAGTGTTGAACTTCGATCTTCAAAAATTTCTAGACATGAAGGTCATTCCTTGATCAGAACCTTGAATGAAAAGCAAAAAATAGTTTTCTACAACATAAGACAATGGTGTCTTAACAAAGTAAATGGAGGAAAGAGTGAACCATTTCATATTTTTGTTACTGGTGGTGCTGGGACTGGAAAGAGTCATTTAGTAAAATGCATCTATTATGAAGGAACACGAATTCTAGGCCGAATGTTGCATAACCCAGATGATATACCAATACTTAAGATTGCCCCAACTGGTGTAGCTGCATTCAACATTAACGGTTCTACCATACACAGTGCACTCTCTATTCCACTTCAGATACAATTACCTTACCAACCGTTAAGTGAAGAGAAAATAAGTGCCCTTCGAAATAAACTGGCTCACATACAAGTTATAATCATAGACGAGATATCAATGGTACATCAAAAGTTAATGTCTTATATCCATGGTCGCCTAAGACAAATCAAACAATCACGAAATCATATGCCTTTTGGTGGTATCTCTGTTATAGCTGTTGGCGACTTTTATCAACTACCTCCTGTTTTTGGTACGCCCTTATATAAAGACACTCTTGAAGGTGCAATATGGATAGATAATTTTAAAAAAGTGAAGCTCGACGATATAATGAGGCAAAAAGATGATTCCAAATTTGCACTCCTTCTAAATAAATTACGTGTAAAATCCAAAGAGGATAAACTATGTGATGAAGATATAGAAACACTTCAATCCCGTGAAACAGGCGAAGATTGTGAAAATGTTCTCCATATCTATTCCACTAACAAACAAGTACAAGACTGGAACAAACAGGTATTACATAAGAAATGCACAGGTATCGTTTGTATTCTGGCTGAAGACTCCCAAAATACGTCAAAGGATAGGACTAAAGTACGTGCCAAGCCATTAGCAAACTTGAAAAGTTCATTAGCACCTTACTTATGGATTGCAGTTAATGCAAGGGTTATGTTGACGAGGAACATTGACGTTGAAAAAGGCTTAACCAATGGATGTTTTGGAAATGTGGTCGAGATAGTGATGGACAGCACGAACTCTATTCCATTGTGTATCAAAGTGGAATTTGACAAATCTGATATTGGTATTTACGCTATTGAAAAGCATCAAGAATCGGTTAAAAAATATGTTAGGCAACAATTCCCACTGAAACTTGCATATGCATGCACAATTCACAAAGTACAAGGTATGTCATTAGACAAAGCTGTTGTCTCGTTGAAAAACATGTTTGAATATGGCCAAGCTTATGTCGGTCTAAGTCGTGTTACATCATTATCTGGACTCGTTGTTCAAGACTTTCATGAAGATCGTATATACTGTAACCCTGAAATAAAAGAAAGCCTTGAAAATATGCATTCATTCATACAATCACCTATAGCTACTGATGTTACTGATCACAACATTTCCATAATTCTCCACAATGTACAAGGATTAAAACAACATTATAGCGATTTGAAATGCAATACTGACTTCTCCAATGCAGATTTGATATGTTTGACAGAGACATGGCTTAATAACGAAGATGACATCATTGATACACTTTTAGATGATTTTAAATTCTACCATCAGCCGAGATATCTTTCATATTGTGCTACCAATCAACTTAGAGAACAGTCACATGGGGGTGTTGCAATATACACTAAAATAAAAGTTTCAAGTAGATTGAACATAGCTGTCGACAACCTAGAATCTATTGCAATTATCATAACCAATCCCATCTCTTTCGTTATTTCAGTTATATATCGACCGCCATCGTACAGCATAAAACAGTTTTGCAAATGCTTACTCAATTATCTCCATGAATTGCACAAAATAAGTACCAGATGCATAGTGACGGGTGATTTCAACGAAGATTTAATGAAACACAATTCGCAGGTAAACAAACTAATGTGTGATAATGGTTACAAACAATATGTTTCTAAACCCACGACAGAGAATGGTACATTGATCGATCATGTTTACAGCAAAGGACTAGATATATTAGACGCAGACGTGATTCCTATTTATTACAGTTACCACGAAGCTATTAGGATTACATTGTAAATGTTATGTGCAGATATAAGAGCTTGATCATTTTTTGTCATTTACTCAGTTTATTGATAATATAAAATAACACCCAATGGAAAACAAAAAAGCCAGAAGCTCCCAAAATGATTATTTCCCCCCTAGTTACACATTTAAAATCATTAATACAACAAGTATATAACACAGTATATGATTGCTTAGTTCCTGTCATTCAAATTGTACCCACCCAAGTTTAATTTGCGGGAACAGTATTAACAAATTGATGTATTTTGTGATAAGTTTGTTAATCACCATAAATCTTGATATTGTTTCATTGTACATGCAATCGCAATGCTGTCAATTAAGCCTACCACTAATTTTTTCTCTACAAAATATGTAATTCATCGCGGATATATCTTGGATATATATATTTTGAATTAGGATTTTTTAAACAAAAAAATCCGTACAGCCAGGACCAGACACGCATTGTGTGCCTGGTTCAGAAACGGATTTTTTTTTTTATTCTTCTCTCCTTATTAGATGGTGACAGCTTTAAATGGGTATTATGCCCGATAAAAATTGCCTAAATAAGGAACATGGTTGTTTTATTTGTTTAGCTTAATTATTGCACCCTGGCTGCTGATGAAGAGTGCAGTAATTAACACACGAACATATCTCATGCCATGCTTCACATGTCTGAAAACATTTATGGGGAGAAAATTGAAATTACAGAAATGTTGTGTCGAACAAATGAAGAGCTTCTCATCAGTGACATCACTCACAGATGCCAATTTTTTTTTACACTCTAAACTTTCACAAGGAATAACTTGTTTATTATGTGTACGACTTTTTTTCAAATTTTCACTTATCTGCATTTCTAATTTTTCTACTTTCATACAAAGCAACAAAATATAAGGGTGGATATCTCCGACTCATACTCTATCCAAATATGAAAACAAAATTGAAGGTCCCGGTTCATTCCGAAGAGCTATAATGGATTTTGTATAGGCATGTTTTTGCCCATAATATATGCTATGTTCTAAAGGAGCTCGCGCGCACAGACATTTATCTTGAATTGACGCTCATCTTGTTCTCAATGGTCATAAAGAGATAAACAAGGTATCAAATTGTTCGAAAAAATATGAGAAAAATCATGAAAGAAAAAAAAATGGCGATTCTATGTTTTGTAATGGTGTTACGCGCGAAAACGCGCGCGCATGCACGTGTGCGCGATTTTTTATAAAATGCTTAAAATGACCTGAAACTTATGCAAAATAAATTTAAGATGAATTTGAGCATTTAATTTTTTTGCGCGCGTACTGACGCGCGGATGTACGCGCATGCGCGTGTGCGCGATTTTTTATAAAATGCTTAAAATGACCTGAAACGTATGCAAAAAAAATTTAAGACGAATTTGAGCATTTACAATTTTTGCGCGCGTACTGACGCGCGGACGTACGCGCATTCGCGCGTTTTTTGACCTGAAATTAATCGGACTAATATTGACCTTGATCATGATAAATATGAATGAGAAATAACTTTTAGTTATGAAGATATGATCATGAATTGATTTTCAGAAAAATTCACAAAATGGCGCCTAGATGACGTCATCAGTCAAGGTCAAGGTTGAAAACCTTACCTTCTTTTGTCCATATGCCTATACATATGTGTGCCAAATTTTAAGATAATTGGTTGAACCATTTCAAAGTTATCTTGTTAACAAAAAAGTGGTTCAAAATAGATACTGCTTGAAAATTCTTAAAAAAACACTATCATGTAGATTCATTACGTGAACAAAATTCACCTTCTATAGTTATAACACGCAAATTATGAAATTTCTGACATGAGGCCTTTAATCAAAATTTTTACTATGATGACGTCATCAAAATGAAAAAGGGTTATTATTGAACTTGTAGAAAATTATCTTAGCTACAACATATCGAAATTTTGAAGAAAATTGATCAATATATACAGAGATACAATTAATTTTACATAAATATGCTGACTTCAAAATATGCAAATTCGTATTTGGAGTTCCAAGGCCATTATGATTATGTCACGATACACTTAATGGCAAAATGAGACATGGAATCATATCTCCGACTCATACTTTATCTAAATATGAAAAAAAAATTGAAGATCACGGTTCATTCCAAAGAGCTATAATGGGTTTTGTATAGGCATGTTCTTGCCCATATTATGCTATGTATTAAAAGAGCTCGCGCGCACGGTCATTTATCTTGAATTACGCTCATCTTGTTATTAATGGTCATAAAAAGATAAACATGGTATCAAATTCCTCGAAAAAATATGAGAAATATGATAAAAGAAAAAAAAATGGCGATTCTATGTTTTGTAATGGTGTTACGCGCGAAAACGCGCGCGCATGTGCGTGTGCGCGATTTTTTATAAAATGCTTAAAATGACCTGAAACGTATGCAAAATAAATTTGAGACGATTTAGAGCATTTAAAAAATTTGCGCGCGCACTGACGCGCGGACGTACGCGCACGCGCGTGTTTTTGGACATGAAATTGACCGGACTGATATTGACCTTGATCATGATAAATATGAATGAGAAATACCTTTTGGTTATGAAGATATGATCATGAGTTGATTTTCAGAAAAATTCACAAAATGGCGCCTAGATGACGTCATCAGTCAAGGTCAAGGTTGAAAACCTTACCTTTTTTTGTCCATATGCCTATACATATTTGTGCCAAATTTCAAGATATTTGGTTAAACCATTTCAAAGTTACCTTGTTAACAAAAAAGTGGTTCAAAATAAGAAAAATAAATAAATAAACTAGACATATAATACTTGTTTGGAACAAGTATAGGTGGGCTGGTCAACTAACATTTGAGACAAAATAGAGCAAAAATAAGCGACATACTGCTTACAAATTCTTAAAAGACAATATCATGTAGATTCATAACGTGAACTAAATTCACCTTCTATAGGCATAACACGCAAATTATGAAGTTTTTGACATGAGGCCTTTAATCAACATTTTCACTATGATGACGTCATCAAAATGAAAAATGGTTATAACTGCGCTTGTAGAAAATTGTCTTAGCTACAACATACCGAAATTTTGAAGAAAATTGATCAATATTTACAGAGATACAATCAATTTTACATAAATATGCTGACGTCATAATATGCAAATTCGTTTTTTGAGTTCCAAGGCCATTGTGATGATGTCACGATACACTTAATGGCCAAATGAGACATGGAATCATATTTCCGACTCATACTCTATCTTAATATGAAAAAAAATTGAGGATCCCGGTGCATTCCAAAGAGCTATAACGGATTTTGTATAGGCATGTTTTTGCCCATATATGCTATGTATTAAAAGACCTCGCGCGCACTGACATTTATCTTGAATTTACGCTCATCTTGTTAATAATAGTCATAAAGAGATAAACATGGTATCAAATTCCTTGAAAAAATATGAGAAATATCATGAAAGAAAAAAAAATGGCGATTCTATGTTTTGTAGTGGTGTTACGCGCGAAAACGCGCGCGCATGCTCGTACGCGCGATTTTTTATAAAATGCTTAATATGACCTGAAACGTATGCAAAATAAATTTGAGACGATTTTGAGTATTTAAAAATTTTGCGCGCGCACTGACGCGCGGACGTACGCGCACGCGCGCGTTTTTTGACCTGAAATTAACCGGATTGATATTAACCTTAATCATGATAAATATGAATGAAAAATACCTTTTGGTTATGAAGATATGATCATGAGATGATTTTCAGAAAATTTCACAAAATGGCGCCTAGATGACGTCATCAGTCAAGGTCAAGGTTGAAAACCTTACCGTGTTTTGTCCATATGCCTATACATATGTGTGTCAAATATCAAAGCATTTGATTGAACCATTTCAAAGTTATCGTGCTAACAAAAAAGTGGCAAGAATTAAGAAAAATAAATAAATAATAAATAATAAATAAATAAATAAAGGCAATTTTAACAAAAATATAAGGTGGTCTGTATTAGATACAGCCCACCTGATAATAAATAATAAAGGCGATTTTAACAAAAATATAAGGTGGTCTGTATTAGATACAGCCCACCTGATAATAACTAGACATATAATACTTGTTTGGAACAAGTATAGGTGGGCTGGTCAACTAAAATTTGAGACAAAATAGAGCAAAAATAAGCGACATACTGCTTACAAATTCTTAAAAAACAATATCATGTAGATTCATAACGTGAACTAAATTCACCTTCCATAGGCATAACACGCAAATTATGAAGTTTTTGACATGAGGCCTTTAATCAAAATTTTCACTATGATGACGTCATCAAAATGAAAAATGGTTATAACTGCGCTTGTAGAGAATTGTCTTAGCTACAACATATCGAAATTTTGAAGAAAAATTATCAATATTTACAGAGATACAATCAATTTTACATAAATATGCTGACGTCATAATATGCAAATTCGTATTTTGAGTTCCAAGGCCATTGTGATGATGTCACGATACACTTAATGGCCAAATGAGACATGAAATCATATTTCCGACTCATACTCTATCTAAATATGAAAAAAAATTGAGGATCCCGGTGCATTCCAAAGAGCTATAACGGATTTTGTATAGGCATGTTTTTGCCCATATATGCTATGTATTAAAAGAGCTCGCGCGCACTGACATTTATCTTGAATTTACGCTCATCTTGTTCATAATGGTCATAAAGAGATAAACATGGTATCAAATTCCTTGAAAAAATATGAGAAATATCATGAAAGAAAAAAAAATGGCGATTCTATGTTTTGTAATGGTGTTACGCGCGAAAACGCGCGCGCATGCTCATACGCGCGATTTTTTATAAAATGCTTAAAATGACCTAAAACGTATGCAAAATAAATTTGAGACGATTTTGAGCATTTAAAAATTTTGCGCGCGCAGTGACGCGCGGACGTACGCGCACGCGCGCGTTTTTTGACCTGAAATTGACTGGACTGATATTGACCTTGATCATAATAAATATGAATGAGAAATACCTTTTGGTTATGAAGATATGATCATGAGTTTATTTTCAGAAAATTTCACAAAATGGCGCCTAGATGACGTCATCAGTCAAGGTCAAGGTTGAAAACCTTACTGTATATTGTCCATATGCCTATACATATATGTGCCAAATATCAAAGCATTTGATTGAACCATTTCAAAGTAATCTTGCTAACAAAAAAGTGGGTCGAAATAAAAAAAATAAATAAAGGCGATTTTAACAAAATTATGAGGTGGTCTGTATGAGATACAGCCCACCTGATAAAGGCGATTTTAACAAAAATATAAGGTGGTCTGTATTAGATACAGCCCACCTGATAAATAAATAAATAATAAAGGCGATTTTAACAAAAATATCAGGTGGTCTGTATTAGATACAGCCCACCTGATAAATAAATAAATAATAATAAAGGCAATTTTAACAAAAATATAAGGTGGTCTGTATTAGATACAGCCCACCTGATAAACAACGACAGCGAACAGAGGGAAATATTGCTTAAGGCCCGGTCACACAGGGAGGACGCATGGGGAACGCACGGCCAGCGCATTGGAAATTTGCAATTTGGGCCAGTGCGTTGTCGTTCGCTAGGCGTGCGTCATCATTCGTTACTCGTTCGTCGAGCGCGCTGGACCAACGCTGGACCAGCGCTATGCATGCGTCGTCATTCGCTGTGTGCGTCGGGATTTTTTGAGCATGCTCAAAAACGTGCGCCGAGCTCGACGCATGAATATACACGCCAAAGGCACGCCAGACATGCGCCTGAGCGCGCTAGACCAGCGCCAGACATGCGTGGAGCGCGCTAGACCAGCGCCAGACATGCGCGGAGCACACGCCCTGTATACGCACAGCGCGCTAGCTACACGCTGTGCATTTTGTGTCAGCTCGGTAGCTTTTCCAAAATTATGACAAAAGTTAGGCACACGGCCTTTTCCGATTTCCAATGCGCTGGCCGTGCGTCGTAGAACGCGGTGCATGCGTGGACCATTCGTCCAGCGCGCTAGCAACACGCTGTGCATTCGTGGAAGTTGTTATCATGTGCGCTCTGTGTGCGCCCTGTGTGCGCCCTGTGTGCGCCCTGTATGCGTCCAGCGCGCTAGCAACACGCTATACATTTGGTGTCAGCTATCTGTATCTTCGACAAAAGTTGGGCGCACGACAACGCACTGGCCAAAATTGCAAATTTTCCATGCGCTGGCCGTGCGTTCCCCATGCGTCCTTCCTGTGTGACCGGGCCTTTAGCGATTAGAGAGAAATACTATTGTGAGGGTGTGTTCGTGTGCGTTGTGTGTGAGTTAATGCGTGTGTGCATGTGTGAGTGAAGGGAATTTAGATGTGTGTGTGTGTGTGTGTGTGTGCCGGTGAACGTACGATTGTGTGCGTATGGGAGAGAGATCAACCACAAAGACATGGGAGAGAGAGGGCAAGAGGAGAAAAAGAGAAATATCATACAGAGAGAGAGAGAGAGAGAGAAAGAAGAAAAGGGGGGGGGGGTGGAGTGACGGTAGATTTCACTGTATGGGTTTTCCATCTGGATTTATCGATGGCTCATTTGGCGTGTCAAGAAATGCAAAATTACCCTGTGAAACACATCCAGTAGCTATACTGCCACATAAGTCGCATTGACGTGGTATGACTAATATATAATGAGTACAGCTATAGCTTTGTTTAGTCATCCTCTCCCATGAACAAGAAACTTATTTGTCCCTCAAAGAAACAAGTATTTTCACCTGTATTAATCCTGAAAAAAGAAGAAATTAAGACATTATCTAATCATATGACATAAGATTTTGAATCAGCGGAGATTACGTAAACTTCTTATCCTCATTTGTTAGATGGTCAAAATATCTATTCCTAATTTTCCTATGATTTATTATGATTTTAAAGAGTTTTATTACATGAAGGCCTGCATCAGAAATTAAAAAAACAACAATGATACATGTTCCATGAGATATCTATATTTCGGCATCCTCTTTATAATTTTCTCATTGAATACGACTGTAACTTAATAAAAAATGTCGTGTATATTTATATACATATGATTTAAAAATATTGGGCTATACTACGTGCAGATTATAAACACATTAACAAAAATATTTAGAAAAGAAGTGAAGAGTTCTTTATCCATATTTATAGCCCAAACATATTTTCAAGCATGTTAGGATTAGTTTACTTTAGTGGAACGAAAACATTTTCCCTTTTGTTATATAATGTTTTACTTTTATTTCTCTAAGTTCTCTAAGTGTGATATAATTTGTTTGATGTAATAAAAGACGCTTCTCTCCATCAGGGCAAGGATTCACACGCATTTCGTCTACACACGCGTGTGCATTACTTGGGTTTTATGAGCTCCAATACTTCTTGCACGCGCCCATCGCCACTCGAGCGGCCGGCCAGCGGATCGCTGAAATATCTTGCGCCGAGATTGGCCGTGACAAGAATGCCAGGTGCACCGTTAAGCGGGGAAGGTCGGAGGTTAGAGAAATAAAAAGAAAAGATGGAGGCCTTAATTTGTGTCGATTATTTCACGTGTTCAGTCTTTTAGATTTGAGGAGGGAAGTTAATTGCAAGAGACGTGTAAATGGAAGGTTGAACAGATGCGAGTACACGACAGATATGTCCCGTACGCTGTAAATGAGCATTTACGACTTCAGTTTATAAAATGATTTGAATAATCAAATTTATTTCACAAATGCAACCATTGGACGTAATCCCTTGAGTAAATATCAGTTAGACAGTTTGAGGATGTAAAAACGTATTCAGCAGAAGGACGAACAACATTACGTACAAATTGAAACAAGGTCTAATGTGTGAAGACCTACGTGTTTGAGAGATGAATCACATGTACAATAAGATATAGCAAACTCTATTATACCCCTTATAAAAGCAGCTGTTACATCTTTATTCCTTCTAAGTAAAATAAACAGAAGGAATTTTCAGTTTGCTGAAGCAAAAACTGTCTACTTTCTCATTGGTGATTTACGACATGAAATACATTCGTTTGAATGCGCTTTTCTCCAAATTTAGGATTGTCAGTTGGAACCAAATTGTTTGCTTTTCAAAATTTCCTTCATATGAAAAGTCCATTTTCGTATTCGTAATGGAAATTAACACGATAGCAAAGAAATCACATCAAGCGCAATGTCAATAACCTATTGTATTCATGTTCGTATTACGTAATACCTCATTGTAATGTTCGCATTTTGTAAAAGGTGACGTACAACAGTATACAAGGCAATTTCAAGTGCCTCATGTTGATTTTTGATTTTGCGATCGTGTGACCAATTTGTTTGCCTGCCCACCTCTCTCTCTCTTATTCTTTCTTTTACATCCGGTCATGATATGCTAATTTATGCAAATATGCAAATCATTTCATTGTTATGTGATCAATATGCATTCTCGCACGATCACTAGTGTCTCTTAATTATTAATTTTTCGTTCTTAAGCTCATCTTAAGATAATAATAACAATAATAATATTTAATATTTATACAGCGCCTAATACATATGCCTCTAAGACTTAGTACATCACAAAATTGGAAAAATTTTACGAGAGTTTTATGCAGTAAATCTTCAAATTTGCAACAACAAAAAAAAACTAAGAAATTTGTAAAGATAAATCATTTTCATTTTTCCTCGACCATTAACTGGCGAATGTAATAAGGTTCAATTTTTTTTACAAGCCCTGCAATTTTCCCGTAAATATATGTAGGCCTACTACATTTTTATATGATTTTCATAATAACAAAAATACACCAAGAAATGATGAACTCCACACAATGAGATTTGTTTTTATAGATTTAATTCACAAAACACTGCATTTATTTCCATCGATTCATACTGAACTATTATCTGCAAAGTATTTACAAGATCTGTACACATAAAGTACTTGACAGTATGATACAATAGTGACTTTGAAACAAGTACAATATAGTACTGTACCTTTGGGAAAGATTTGTACATAGTTGTGTCATTACAAAATGCTTTTACATGTACTACATCATTTTGTTTACATATTTAGTATTGGCCAGTATTAAAATGGCTTTCCACTTTAATTTAACAACAAATTTAAAACGATGGCTAATTGAAATCTGAAAATGTCACATTTGATAAAGGAAATACATGTATATCGAAATACAATCTTCGTAGGTAGCCCAATGTTGTATAATTCCACAGGAAATTACAAGTAGAGCCCGGGAAAGAACTGAGTCTATACATAACGCTTTAAAAACAATGTTTTTGTTGCAAAATTTAGGTTATGAAGTCACAGTTATCGCTCTCATTACAACTATTAATTTCGGCAAAGTTAGTTTTGTCGTAACTATGATTTTAAAGCACGTTAAGCAACATGACATACAATTATCCATCAGGGAAAATATACACGGGGGCTCAGGACGAATTAGCCCCCGAAATGCCAAAAAGAGCCCCCGAAAGTCATAAAAGAGCCCCCTAAAATTGCATAGAGTTCAATGCAAAACAAAATAAAGAGTGTTATTTTCATACAAGCAAGCTTGAAAAGTAGCCCCCGAAATTGTTTAAGTATTTTTTTCCCTGTTATCCATTTTCATAAAGTACACAGTCATTTGGTATAACTTGAAGACAGTTTCAGACACAATCAAAGGTGCTCAATCCTTCCTTCAAAGTCTAAACTTAGTTGGACCATTATTCGTTTATATGTGAACGGTGTACTGCATTCAAACTTTTCATAACAGAAGAATGTAAAATAACACTACTTAACACTTAACGTACTAAAATAAAGTAACTTCACGGAATATTATCAATTTGAAAAGAAAGAATACATTTGAATCGGTCTCGAGTAATCAAGTTAAAATCTATAATATTTGGAGGTATGTTTGCAAACTCGAAGCCTATACAATGAACCTTGTGGCTGATGCAATGTGACGCGATATTCTTAGATGTATACATAAGTTATAATCTTAGTTACAATCTACCCTGTAACCTATAGGTCCGAATTTGTCACATTTCTGCCACACAAATGTGGTTTATGAATATATACTTGAATATGGACTAGTTATCGACCAAAATGGTTGATACAGTGTTTTACCAATTCATATGCAGTTTTGCGGTCTGGATATAAAATTGTAGGCCTTTATAAGGGTTAAATATCGTGATATTAAACGGCTAAATATCAAGAAAGAATCCTGTGAAAGATTTTATTTTATTTCATTTATTAATTTCTGAATCATCTTTTTGAAACTGCATATTAATAAATATACTTAAATCTGTCACAAAATAGTGGGTTTTTTAAAAGAAATACAAAAACATACTCCGAATGAAAATAAACAAATCTTGTGACAGATATATAAGAATGTTAATATGGTAAAGATAAAATGTTATCCAGTCATTAGTACCCATATATCCGAGCATGCTACAGTGTATTTCAATTTCGAACGATGTAAACATGTAAAATAGGTAGTACTGTTAATGAAATAAAAAATAGGTTAAGCATTTTAATGTTATTGTATGCATTAAGTTGTCTGTAAATACAATAACACATTTAGGGAACAAAATACTCCTCAATAGATTGGCGCTACTATCAAATCTGTATGTTGCTCATACAAAACAAAAACAAGACAAAAAAATGAAAACAAATCTAAAAAAGGGACATTAAAATCGCGAAACAGTTCTTTTTCTTGATGTACATGAATACAAAAATGAAATCGATAGGTGTTAATTTCATGTGATGATTTCGTTTGTAAATACGCTACGTCTAGTCTTGTAGTTGTGATGTTAAATCATATGTAAATTTTCGAATAATATCACTTTCTGTTAGCTAGAACAAAACATATAATAATCTATACATTACTACCCTAAAACATAATTGTACCGAATTTATTTACGTCATAGTATATCGTAGAAATTTCCCTCAGTGAGGCAACATTGATAACTACATCAAGTTCAAATTTTGCTCTACACTTTTCATTGCAAGAATAAAGTTAAACCGCACTTTTTATGGAGATTCTACAATACTGCATATAAACCATTTCTTCAATAACGTATATTTTGATTAAAGTCTCTCGTCTTTACAAAATATTCACAAAACTATATGTTACAATGATAAGGAAAACATTCTATACAACCATTTTACAAGCATATTTCGCTGCGAACATTTTGAGACATTACTAATCTGTATTATTGTCAATGGCAGCGAAATTATCCGGTTGACGATAAGCATAAACCAATGCTTAATCGATAAGTTTTAAATACCCACAAATTAATGAAACAATCAAATAGAAACCCAATACAAATGGACGATTTCCCACAGTGCAAAGCGCACATGATGACTTCCGGGATGTAGAGTCAAAGGTGAAAAGAGCTCAGTCTGTTATGTTGCACTATACTCAGTAGGCTTCATGTATTCGAACGTTGATCAGAAAATCAAACAGTACTCGTTTACCACAATTCTTCACAATTTATGTAATCGTTAAAACCGGAGTCTTGTTCCAAGCGAATTTTTAAGTAGTCATCGTGTCAAATTGTGCTCTAAATGTTATAATTGTGAACATTTAGTTCTGCGAAGTTTCGTCAGATGAAAAAAAAAAAATGAGAACAAAAGTAAAGCCGATAAATACAAACGTTCGTTGTTGCAAGTGCTGAACATAAGAAGACAACAGTTGTGCTTCGATTTTGTAATGTAGACGCCAATATCACAATTAAAATAAAAAATCTTTAACCCCCCCCCCCCCCCATGTTTAAAACGAAATAGGACCCCAAATACAAAAAAACACCAGTTCGTTGCAATCATTCTTTTCCTGTATCGAAGCATTTTAAAAGCCTACGGTAGTTTCCCCATAGCATTTGCTAGAGTCTTGAGATGGGTCGGGTTGAGCCTGTGATGTGGGAGGCATGTACCCTAGATGCATGCATCAGTGTTTCGATAGCATTTGCTGGAGTCATGAGTTCGGTTGAGCCTGTGAGATGAGAAGCATCTACCCTAGAAGCAAACATCAGTTTTCCGATAGCAATTGCTGGAGTCGTGAGTTGGTTGAGCCCGTGATGTGGGAGGCTTCCACCCTAAAAACATGCAGCCGCTTTTACAGAGTCTTTGCTGGAGTCATGAGGTGATAGTGCATATGATTATGGGAAGCATCCATCTTATCTCATCATGTGTGTGGGATGCCGGTGGGCCATCATCGCTTCCATGTCCAGCGGTCGCATGTGCTATAGGACGAAAAGGATAATAGAAAAGGAGATAGAAAGGAGAAATTGTTACTTTTCAGGCTCGATTTATTTTAACAGTCATATCTCACGATTGTACTTACCTGCTTATAAATTGAAAATAACTTACGTAATTACTGTAAATACTGTTCAACTAGAATTCATCAAATCAATTTCTTTGCGGCTATATGATCATGATAAAGCCTGGCTACCAAGGAAATGAAAATAATAGTGGAAAGTGCAAAATGTACAAACAATCACATTTAATCGAATACTAAAAAGGAGTGAAGATGTTAGATTTACATCCATGCATTCATGACGTAATGATAATTTCAGTAGAATACCGAACGTTTTACAAGACACCGTCACGATTGTGTAAATAGCAAAAACGAAAGTGTTCACTATTACTTTAATAGTCAAGAGTTTTTTTTCATAACTTTGATATTCATCCTCAAAAAGTAAGTAAATCTAGGTTAATGGCATTCCGAAAGTAAAATGTCAACAATGTTCCGCGATCAAGGTCCATTTCTCATGTTTTAGGGAAATGGTGTTCGTGATTGTTGTTTCCTAAATACAATGTCCAGTTCTGAGAAAGGTAAATAACATGAGTTTAAGCAACTTGGGGATAAATTAAACCACAAACATGTGACATCTTTAGGAGGAGTCATTACTCCATGGGAACCGTGGTGTTCCGTACTCTTTAAATGGGGGGGGGGGGGGGGGGGGCGACAGTCGGTCAATGTTCTAAGAATATCATTAAATTAGGTCAAATCAGTGTAAAGCCTTACAAAACCTGCAGCTAAAAACGAAGGGGGGAATGGCCTAAGATTATTTTTAAAAGCCTTAAAACTGTCACCTTTTACATCTTCAAACCATGCACAATCTAGTTAGCAGACAAAGTCGGAAAATCCCCTCTAGCGACACCCCTGTATGAGAAATACACCGTCCCCAAACTTTCCAAAACTTCTAGAACAACATGCCCAGTCATCTTCTAGACATATTTCTTAAATATTCGCTTTACTGAAACGATGTCCTCTCAAAAGTAAACAAAATGGAGTTGTTGGTCATATCGGATTTGTTTTAAAAAGTAGCCTCCATACAGGAACAGAGAGAAGAAGCTAGATGAACGTTGTAAAATGCAGCAACAATATCTCTAGACGCATGCATAAGCCCCGGAGGAAAAAAAACACTTGGAAAACTATGGCACAAAAGAAATTAATTGACCCAAAATGAAATTTGTACAACGTGTATCGATAGACATGACCTTTTGCGGATTCCCAAACTCATAACTATACGCTGATATGTTGGGTAAAATTAAAGAATTGATCAAATAGCAAATTAGCAATACTCCTCTTACAAATGACTTGCTAGGAAACAAACATTTTGGCGCGTGTGAGTTCAAAAAGTTAATGGGCAAGATGTGTGCTAGCTATATTTTGTTCACATAGAGTGAGATAGTAATCAATTTGTAAGTTTTGTTTCGTTGTCTAACCAATAAAACCGCGGACTTGTTTATCTCGGTGAAACATACATTAGTAAAAGATATCTCCTCAGACTACCAACAAATCTGTGTCGCCTAGCCCTTCCTGATTGACCTTTCTGACTGCACTTTTCGTGGTCTTGTGTCCATGGTGTCTGGTGACGCTGACCTAAGGTCAGCTGGGGTCATTGGTTTGATCCAAGGTCTACTTCCGATCACGTGGGCACACGAAGCATTGTTACAGGACGTTGAGACAAGGGATTGTGCTAGTAAAATCCACGTTGAGACCAAGGAGCTTTAATAGCTGTAACTTCAAACTCGTCAGGAGTTTTTATGTGGCAGGTCTGGATATGGCATTTTTTAGTTGAGGCGAGGAAGATGCATGACACATAAGGGAGACCTATATTTGCCTAATTTATTCAGTGTATTTATTTGAATGTACAGAAGTTATTATGTTTCTGATAGTCTTGGTCGCAATTTACCCAGTAATGCTGGATACAATATCAAAAATAGTAATATATATTTGTATGAATTAGAAGAAGAAAAAAATAGAATCAGAATGTCAAAAATCTCATTTCATTGGAAGGCTGGCACAATGTCGTTATATGGGGTGAATGTTAATATAGTTCATCTTGGTTAATGTACGAACAAATCATTAGTTAAGTTAGAAGGATGATCACTGGACATTGGACCAAAAATAACGAGATTTTCTTGGGGAAAATTCAAATAATTGAAGAAATAAAATTGTATGAATGCACACATTGATTTTACTACGGATTCAAACACATGTCGATCACAACTTGCGACGAGTATGCCATACTCGTAATACATGTAGTTCAATCATCACAAGTGATTTTGTTAGCAGTTCTCAAAATTCAACACTTTTTTATTCCATGAATATACTGTATGTAAGCGAATGGTGAATAAGCACAATATAACTTCGATCGCACGACGTTAGACCATGGACCTTAGGATTTTCTGAAGGAAAATTCGAATAGTTAGGTCGATGGTTAGATTCGACTTGATATATGAAAATATTATTAAACTTGGAAGCTCGAAGTGATGTCGCAATTCGAGTTTCCTCCAGCGGTTTGACGGTGGGTTGGTACCGGGGAAGTTGTGGGTCAAAACGCCAACCCGTCACCGCAACTTCCACGCCACAATTACATCGCCTCTGATTTAATCTGGGGATTTTCTGTGGTTTTCCATTGTTGTTGCAATTATATAATATAATAGATATATGTATTCGCATATACATATACTCCTGTCCTTATCTCACTTATTTGGAATTATTGATTTTGATTCTTACATGACGCCACATACAGGGGCGTAGACAACGGGGGGGATGAGGGGGATGCATCCCCCCCACCTCACAAGGTGGGGGGGATGGCATGTACAATCATCCCCCCCCCCAGGTTTTGGGGAATGATATTTGCTTACTTAATAAGTCATAATGATGATAATAATAGTAATAATAATAATGATAACAATTATAATATTAATAATAATAATAATTATGATGATGATAATAATAATCCTCATCATTATTGTAATTGTATTTATTGTTATTAGCCGCATTCACACGGTGAAAGCCAATTCAGACGGTAAAAAAAAGAAAATCTTACAAGTATTTTGTGGTTATCTTGTCGTTTGGAAACCACAAGATAACCACAAGATTAAACAGGCGCGGATCTACGGGGGGGGGGGGGGGTTTAGGGGGTTTAAACCCCCCCCCCCCTTGGGCGGCCCAAAAAACAAACAAAACAAAAAAGGAAAAAAAAAAAGGAAAAAAAAAGAAAAAAAAGAAAGAAAAAAGAACGCACGCTGGAGAGAAACCCTTTCAAGTGCAAATATTGTGAGAAGATATTCAACTCATCTGGTAACTTAACCAAACACATGATAACTCTGGATATAACTGTGTATTTAACTGTTACTTGATTTAAAAAGACGTTATCATGCACTGCTTTTTATGGTCTCCAATGTGTTAATAGATGCCAGGAAAACATCACTTACGGGGTTCAAATAAACACCCCAAAAATTGGTCACCCCCCCCCCCTTAGCAAAAAGCTAGATCCGCCCCTGAGTCACCCCCCCCAGGTGTACGAACCTGTCTACGCCACTGGCCACATATCCTATTTTGGTGTAAGGACATTATGATCATATCTTGACATATTACTTTTTTTCTTAAAAACAATAATATTCTGAAAGATCTAGGTTTATTTCAAAGTATTATCATTCATCAGTTGACGTTCTATTGATCATGCCATGCTTCAACATGTTCAATAAAAAAAAAGTATGTATTTCATCGAAGGGCAAACTATTTATTTGTCAACTCAAAGCATTTACCTGAACTAAAATAAATATCATATAATAAATCATGTTATTAATGGAAGTTCATCAATTATAGATCTTTATCATGTATATAAAGAAGTTCGTATGATTTATGAACTTTAGTATTACAAATATAATTCATTTTCTTCTCTGAATAACTACATGAGAGTAAAGCTCAAGTTATTGATATTGTAGCCCCATGTGCATGGTATACGCGTAGCCTTACAATCCACGCTGCTTGACATCGAACCACGCCATTCAACCGGTCCGGCCGTGCCTCCAGCTCCAGCCACTCGTAGGAGATCGAGGAGTAAATGGATACAATGTGGAGAGCAATAGAGGAAATACGGCTTACTGCATGTTTCATCACTTCGGAAGTAATAGTTTACAGATGGAACCAAGTGAGTAGCGATGGGATTATGAGTATTGGCTTAGGATCGAGGGTACTCACGAGTTCTTGTTCTAGTTTTAGTCAATCATTAGGTGTTCAGCATGCAGGTAGTGGTAGAAATTTGAATTTATGATAATTTCATCTCCCTTTAGATCTTCACAAACAAAATGATTGAAACATTGTCAGCACCCATACGCCTCCACAACCAACAACCTTCCATTTTCTTTTTATAAGAGTAACTTAAAAAGTTAAGTCAGTAAAGACCTCATAATTTATCTCGACATGCTCCATAAAGAGCGTTTGAGAACATATATTATGGAAAATTAACTGAAATGCGCTCCTTCTGCAGGCCTTATATGCCAGTGTCAAACAGACGAGGCAATATTTCCATAGGTTTTTATACTATATTTTAGTTGACCAGACATGGCAATTTATCGATTTGCAAAAAATGTCATTGTCCGAGAGACAAAATTTAATTTAGGGTACCTTATTTGGTAATTTTTGAATGTTTTTTAATGATCATAATTGGCTGAATACACATACTTCCATGGCGAATATATCCTGCTACTCCTATATTGGATCCACAGACGTGTATTATCAGCATTAAGTTAACTGATATCGTTCCAAAACTTAATTTCATCAATTGTAATTGGCAAATTTTTCTTTGACCGTCGTGCATTAATTGGTGAAGACAAGTTTGATTGAAATGTGCTTTTACATTTTTGTTTGCATCTAAAAACCTTAAGAAAGCCTGTAATTCCAGAATTGTCCAAAATTTGATTATAATTCCATTGAGATAGTGCCCGAATTTACAGTCGTCTGTATTCTTTTTGTGACCATCGTGTGTTATAAAGATGGCGAAGACACGTTCAATTAACATTTGCCTTTACAGTGTTATTGTCCTGCATCAAGAATCTTAGGAAAGCTTCAAGTTTCGGAATTATCAAAATCAAATTATATTTCCCTTGAGAACGTAACGCTGAAAGATGAATTGAGGAAGATGAGTCATCCTTCGTCACAGCTTTATCAGGGAACAATCAATGTTTAAAGTCTGGTGTAGATGATGATTTGGAAGGCTATCTTTGTCCGACTTCTGTTGTCAATTTGCGAGGGATTTCAGATATTAGGTGGATGATTAGGATTGTTGATCCACCGTGGGAACAACATTATGAATACCAGATTCTAAAATAAAAGAAGGAACGTTCCTCACGGTTAAAAGCCCACCATTTTATACCACCCTGCATGCACTTCCAAATATTATTTTTGTACTGCATCTCAAATTTGCCTGGTGTCATTTCTTCAATTTTTTATCACTCTATTCCTTCACCAGAATCGTGATGATGCATTAGGTAATAATTATGCCTAATTATGAAGGGAGGATGAGAACGTGTAAAGGTAAACTTATGTGGAACTATGTCATTTTCCCTAGGCCTAAAATGGCCTTCAATTCAGAGCAACTTGCTTTAAAGATTTATTTCCCTTTACAATATTGCTGATTTCGCAATCCCCTAAAATAATGTCGTTTGCCAAAACGTGTACCCAAAGAAAGAGAAAAAATGAAAGGGAGCAGTAGAGAAAGCATAAATTTAAAGAAATAGGTTAAAATCTAGAAAAACAAAGAAGGCGACGAAAAAGAAGGAGGAAGAGGAGGAAGAGAAGTAGGAGAAGAAGAAAAAGAAAAACGAAGAAGAAGAAGATATTAAGTGTGGAAGTTCAACACCAGTCAAGTGTTGTTTACATTGATCTGACCCTCTAGGTCATGTTGTATTTTCGTTTCATTCACTTCCAATTCTCAACCTACTTAGGGCCGAGTCAAAGTGTTACACACCTATACCGGTGAGGAAAGAAGAGTCGGAGATGTCGGGATGGGGGTAACAAGAGCGGAAAAGAATCTTCCACCAAAGGGAGTGATGCTAGCCCGGTGGGAACCCAGACAGAAACACAAAACCTTCTCCTATTCCTAACTTGCAAGACGAATTGAGAAATATAAGAAATGGGATACTGCCGACAAGAATTTAAAGATATGACATGACGCAAAATTATTTAAAATTATAAATGGAAGCTACTTTTTTAGAATACAAAATGTTTCCCAATATATTATAATATGCTTATTCTATCACAAAAACTATCTGAATATTGCGAACGCTCTTTCACTACCGTGAATACATTACTATATCGCATAAAACGCATGAATGTTTATGATCCTAAATCTTCAGGCCCTATTAACCGTGGTTGGCTAGGTGCCTCTATCCATGCCAATAAAGTGCCAAATTCGGGTAAATTTGGCCGGATTAAAAAAAAACGATCAAGATTACCCAAGTTGGGCATAGAATTGCTGAACACACCCAAAGTTAGTAGACAGGTTGAACACATATTTCCCATCATGTTGGGCAATTTTGTTGGGCATCTAGCATCTTAAAAAGTGTCAGTGTGTATTGTAATCATTTAGATGCAGAGATTCATTTATAATTACCTCACAAGAAAAACGTCTAGACATACGTACAGCACAGTTGCATGATTTTGTCTATTTCGTTGTGTCTCCATCGTTCTACCCACACCATTCTACACCGAATGCCCTCATGTCGGGGGAATTTGGTCCATTCCAAACAATGTTGATCAAGTTGATAAAAGTTGATACAAGTGTTGGAAGACTAGTCTCGCTAGTGACAGATCCGACACCCAAATCAAATAGAACCTAATATTAGGAATATATTCCTACGTTATCATATTGCCAGCGAGCTATCATCGTACACAGGCCTTGGCTGTGTTTGAATAGTGTTCTATATCTATGATGAAATGCCAGGTATTTCGGCGGACTGTAAAATAGAATTTGAAGATGAATATCGTAAAGAAAGGAAAGATAGTCATAAAGGAGAAGTTAAATGTGGAAAGTTTGGGAACAGGGACGAGAGAGGGGGGGGGGAGCAGACAAAAGAAGTCGAAGAGTTAGAGTCCATTATAATTAAACAAGATGGAGGTGGTTTCTTTGTCGATGTTAAAGGTAATACAAAGTTTTTGAATTTTTAAAAATTGAGTGGATAGTGATTCTCTACAACTTTGATATATTTGGATGCCCCTGTCGATGTATTATAAGCACTAGAAAATTTAGCCCCTAAAACACTTCTGCTTTCGAGAAAAATTAAATATAAAAATTTACCGGTGCTCCCGGTAAATGTTGATAAATTTCAAATAGCGCCTACGGCCTTAAAATAGTAGCTGCGACCATCAAAATCTCAGAATATGTAGATGTGATATATAATTTCCAAACGGGAATAGTTAATCGGTCGATTTTGGTCAAGAATTATTGTTTTATAGCTTAATTAATATCTTTAACCTTGAGAGGGAGCTATACAACATAAAGAGTTTATTATTTACAATTTCATAACTCTAGATTTGGTTTCAACCGCGACAACGATCACTGAATATTGTAGAATCGCATATTCTTACAATATGTTCATTTGAACCAAATTCATGACCCCCCATACCCAAAACTTTGTATTACCTTTAACATAAAAACAGCAAATATTTCTTTCTTTTGCCCTGGAGAAGAATAACAAATATGATGTATTTTACTCATGTTTCGTTTCATTCAGACCCAAACAGATGACATATACCATGTATAGTCCATTACTTCTATACCATGTTCATATGTAGGATATACCCCCCACCCCCTTTTTTTTCTCGTTTTTATGTTCTTCAAATGTTTATCTTGATTTTCTCCCCTTTACTGCTGTTATTTCTTTCCTTCCTATTATCCAAAAACATTCCTGCTTCTCTAGGTTTCTTTCCCATTAAAAAAACATTTAGATCTATCAAAGAAAAATTATTATGATAGTTGAGAAAGAAAATGAAGGGGCATTCGGCTTCTTGAAAAGATAACCCAGTCCAGATCTAACTCTTCTACACGTGAACGAGAGCTATTGGAATATTCCTGGAATTTATTACAACTCTCTGAAATTCGGACATACTCCCATGTCTGTCGTAAACGTAATGCGAAACAGGAAATAGTTGTATGGACGATAAATGGCCTATTAGCGTATGTACTATGTGGCGAGTTCAAGGCTTAGTACTAGTATAATGCATGTATTTTCAAGGAGATATTAATATGCTGGAGGCACACCTTGGTATTTCCGGGTCTGTACGAATGGAACTTTTTTTTTGTATCGACCTTTGATATAAATATCTACTATAGCTTTCAATCGAAAGTCAATACGGCCTATACATTCACGATGAAATCATGGTGAAATACAAAATATACGAGTAAAATGCAGATTGTAGTTAGAATTTCCTTGGTTTTTATCTTGGTTTTATGTTAGGTAATAATTGCGCAAAAACGTCATTAATTATTGTAAGGAAATTTGAATGAAAATTGTTTATTTTTTCAAAAATCACTTGGAGATACTGTATGTCCCTTTGCAGCCAACATCAAATTCTGTAGAACTTTGCAGGAATTATGAATAGTTCATGTATGTCCTATCTGTGAAATTTAAACGTTAGCAGTGTCCTAATATTCAAATTATGCAAGGAAACCCGTTTACTTGCTAGACTTCGCTATCAGACACTATTTAGTGATTGACTGGCATTTTTTCTTCTTTGGAAATAACAAACATAAAATGAGCTGTAAAGGGTACATGAGCATTTGTCTACATCAATAACCCACTTCTTGTAATGGCCAAAATTAAACTGATTGAATCTTTGCGCAGCATAAAACGTACAACCTTTTGGTACAATGGTTTGAAAATCAGACTATTACTTACTGGCTCTATAGCTCTTAAGTCGATTGGAAACATAATAGTCGTTAATTTCCCACTTAAAGACATCTTCAAGCCCCCTTCCTTTTTAGGGAAGTTCTAAATTAGTATTATCTTTCAATGCCGTTGGAAAATAACCTTCTCATTTTTGTTGGCCTGCAAATGGGACATAGGCCTAGTACCTTTAATGTAATGAGGTTTATGTCTACTGTTGAGATATAAGATTAAACTGTCTTTGGGGGACAATATAATAATTCTTGTCTTTGTGCGTTTAACTGTTTCTTATACAAATGATAATTATCTTATCTAGAAGGTTCCCATCCGAAATTGACCATACAAACTAATACCACACCGCATATAGCGTTCAGAAAAAGTAATAGTGGGGGTAAAAGACAACTAAAAACAAACCGAAAGAATCATCTACAATGATTTCAGTCAAGGTATATGGTTTCCCCCTAGCAGTAACAAAATATGCTGATTGCTCGACGTTAGCAATAAATCAGACTGGAAGATTATGGTGACCTACATTTTTCTACCGTCTCCCACTTTTTAAAGAATGAAAATCCTTAGTGAAATCTCTCTAGATTACCGCATGTATCCCAAACCCAGGCAGGATAAAACTAGAAGGACTAGGGACCTACTTTTCAGTTGGTACAATCACAATTCGAGACAGGTTAGAAGAATCAGAGAGCATTTCGTATTTCCTGATACCTGGATCCATAATCGAGAACAGAAACACCGAATATGACATGGTTGAGGAAAAACAAACAAATAACAAACAGAAATGAAACGTGTTTTTTTTATAAACCGAATTAATTTGTTCTAGATCTTGTCCATAAAATTAATTTATGAATCAGTTGGTCAGCTTCAAGTTGAAACAGCAAGTTTCCTTGGAGAAGAAGAAGCTTCTTCTAATAGTAATACTGAACTGGTGTATTGGTCATCGAGTTCTCCATTTAGATATAAATACAGGTTAAAACCAAGGAAATACATTTCCCATGTACAACCTCAACAAATTGAGGGGACAAACAGACTTTACCACTGAATTGATGGGGTCGAGTGGCAGCTGAACACATCTACCCCACCTGCTAGCGACAATCAGTGGGCCAGGCCAGGCATCGAGCTCTCTTATCACACCGTGGCATAGAAAAGACCACCACCATGTGCTACCAAAGAGGTGGAAGGGAGATCTCCCTGATCGTATCATGCTTTGATGTTTCTTTTGTCTGATACAGATTAGGCGGAATAGGCCTTATCCAATGTGACACCTGGCGATAAGGAAGAAAGTGATTCCCTTTCGTAATCTTTATGTTCTGTCTCACGCGGATTAAAGTTAGTTACCCGTGTTTACCGTTGAATACTGGAACCTGGTAGACTCTGTGTTAAGTCTATGGAAATTAGATAATTCAGTAGTCAACCGGTTAATAACCAAAATGGCGACAGTTCTGTGACAAACGATACTAGATAACGACCGTCAGGCTCCGAACATACGGTTTTCAATTGCTATACTGACCATGTGGGTGTGCGTGTGTGTGTGGGTGTTGGGGGAGGAGGCAAAATAGACTGAATTTGTTGTGTCACATTGCTGATAGACAGGAATGAATGATACGGCATGACATATTTTATTTGCCATGGGTCCGCGACTTGAGGGTCTATGTTCTGTTGATATATTAAGGGAAATCATGGAGGCATTAACCAATACAAATATATAATATTAAACTACATGTATAATTAAAAAAATATATCAAATAAAAAGTAAGAAATCATCAATAACTTGCTCATTCAGAGTCCGTCACCACTTGGTTACGATTCACCATAAAGGTGAAAGCATGGTAAATATGATTGACAAAAATCAAAATAATAAAAAGGGCCCATCTTCATCCGAGTGTTAAAGCGGGGGGGGGGAGGGGCGGCGAGTGCCCTCTCACTACTGACCTTCGACCAAATATTTGGTTTATTAATTACCTATTTTATTTCAATACAATACATAACCATTACATTATTTCATAAACAGTACAAAATTTCTCATTCAATTTCTCTGCAATCAAAATGCAATCATTACCAATCCGTGTGAGTCCATGGTCTAAAACAGACGCAGGACAGTGACCCATTCAGCAATAAAATGAAAACAACGATTCAAAAGACATATAAAAACAGGAAGAAGAAAAAAAAGGTGCCATATGGAGTCGATTTCCGCGCCTAAAGACTGTAGCCTAAAAATATCAAATACGAGAACAGACGGTTGCCATCAGACACGCGAAGAAAGATTCAACGCGACTCTGTTTTGGGTACACACGAGTTTCACGCTTGCGGGACGAGTCCGTAATTACACGGGCATGTCTCCGGGTGGTCGAGTGATGGGACGCTCGCTAGGGATTTACTGGGGATAGTAACTCGATCGTATCACCCGAGACAGATTATTTACAAAGAATATGGAAGAAAATGAGTTACATGAAGCAAGAACGTTACATTCTTCTTTTCGTTGATAAAAGAATAATTGAAAAAAGGGAAATATTTGTTGTATTTTTTCACTTTTTTTTTTTACAAGGCATGGCCTACAGAACATTTCATATTTCTTCATTAGACACCTACAATATACATCATACTGTTTCCTGTTAAAACATTAGAGTTATCATGGTATCATACACTATCATACATTATTAAACTTGGTCCGCCTTATAACGACTTGGAAATAATCTGAATGAATCGCAAGTCCTCTAAGTCTAATCAATCGCAAGCTTACAGGCTCCCATCTTTTATGTACATAGTTGCGATTCGTCCCGAAATTTAACTGTTAATCAAAAGGGGTTTCTTTGTAGTTTTTTAACACAAAATTATTCTTGATAAAATATCATATGTTAATTTCTCGAAGAAAAAAATAGAGGATAATACGTCATGAATATTAGTTAGGAATATGGGTAAGAAGCAAGCGCGGTCCAATTTATGTTTTTATTGGGGGATGGAGCTTTGGGTTTGTTCCATTTATTTTCTACCTTATGCCTGGCTTTAATAATTGATATGAAAATGCGGGGTTGGGGGCTTGAAGATATTTTGTGGGGCTCCCCCTCGAGAAACAGCTACCTGGATGTTACATAGGACCAATGTTTCCTAAAACATATTCTGCATAATTATAAAAAGGACACTTGATATGAAATTTATCAATTTTCCCCTGACCTCACAAATCATTTTTAATCTTCCCTTTCATCTTGTGTTGATGTTGACCTCGTGTAAAAGGTTTGAAGTTTGTAGAGGTGCTGGTACAATTCATCGAGTCATTATCATTAATACACAACTATATACCATCATATATTTTGTAGTACCTAATTTCATGAACTATTCAGACCGATATAACTTTGGCCTATGGCTTAGGCCCGTACACTTCAGGTCGTGTAAGGTCATACTCATTTAAGGTATAGATCAGTTTTGGAAACGCCCCCCCCCTCCTCTCAAAAAATGAAATGGAAGCTCTAAAAATATTACCAATCATGTGAAAGAATATGTTTTGACTAATACGTGATGATACAAATTTCGCCGGAAAACCGTCTACTAATTGATATATTTGGTAAATTATCTAATTATCGATCCGGCCTGGATAGATATCGCAAATGCACTTTAACATTGATCATTTGGGCATATATTTCTGCTTTTTTTGTTGGCGAATTTAGGTTGAAGTATTGCCATCTAAACCTCAGACGGCAATATTTAAACAATATCGAATGTATATTTTGCACCCAACACCCTTGAATCGCAACTTTACCACTACTATCTTTAAACAACATGTGAAAAGGAATAGTACGGCCATGGTGTGTGATTTGGCACTAAAGAGATCTAAAGAATCTAGGAAAATTAAGGAAAAAAGAAGACAAAGGATAACATTGGCATGATGTTACCCCCACTTTTAAGACAGCAATTTCACAAGACTTTTCGTAATCTCCCCCCCCCCCCCTTTAAGAAAAGATTTAAATTAGGACTTCTGCTGTCCAGTATCTTATATTAGAGAAGAGCACCCATTCAATAGTATTCTTTTGTAAGAACAGCAACCAAGTACGTGTACATAAAGTGGACCTCCCCAATACACATAATATAAAGAGAATATAAGAATAACAAAATATATACAAAAAACAAACAAATTAAACCATAAAAAACGGCGTTTTAGACAAAGTCCGGTCGATCAATTAAGAAAATAATTTTTTTTTATAACGCCATGGTTATTGAAGCTGGTATTTGTGAGAGTTTAGCCCATTACCTACAGTTGAACGTCATGCAAATCATACCATTCATTATAGATACATAAAGATGGAATTCAATTGAGGTAAAATGAGAAATTGTAAAGCTGATATAAGGCAAGAACTGCATGCATGGTTCTCTTTTCTCCGACGCGGCTCATAGCACAAAATGATGTGATAATCAGAGCAATTTGACGAGATGCTCACGCATGACCTATCTTTTTTCTTGCTCCCAATTAGTTAATTAGAG
>JAVYIG010011079.1:0-63682 GCA_035222895.1 Strongylocentrotus droebachiensis
GAAAAAATAGTTTTGTGCTTAGACTAGTCTTAGACCAGTATTAGTCGGTTAGTCGATGGTTAGTCTGCAAGCACAAACCCTGGTCAGTCGTAAAAGTGAGTCTGCACTATAGTCTGCACTGTAAGACTACCATAGGCCATGTACTGTAGCTGCTGTTGTTGTTGTTGTTGTTTTAGTCTTAAGCTGTTGTTGTTGTTGTTGTTTTAGTCTTAAGCTGTTGTTGTTGTTGTTGTTGTTTTAGTCTTAAGCTGTTGTTGTTGTTTAGTCTTAAGGGCGTGTGTCATTCAATACACCAGTTTACAGTTGTGTGCGCCATTTTAAACAAAGCCAGTGACCTAGAGGTCATGTATTTATGCGTAAATTAAGATTGCGCCCATGCAAATTTTGATGATATCACTGCCTACGCGCTGCGTTGTGCGCGCACATCATCATTTGCATGGGCGCAATCTTAATTTACGCATAAATACCAGAGGTCAGAGGTTATTGGCCCCAATTTTGGGGCCAATGACCCGAGGTCAACTGTCTGCGCATGCGCACTGATACAACTGTAAACTGGTGTATTATGAATATTTGATAGCTGGGCTAGACTTCTCTCAAGGCACAATGATTTGTTGATAAAGTGTCAAATTAGGGTCTGTGCCTGCAGACTAGTCGATGGTCGCGGTCGTTGGCTTCTTTTTTAAATGGGCATTATTATTGTCGACGGAAAAGGTGCACCCATCAGATTTTAATAGGGGCATTTATAAGAGGTGAAAATGGGCATTTATGAAAGGGGGCCGGGTAGGTTCCTTATGAGAAAAGAAAAGAAGCACATAATCATGTTAAAAGGGAAATTATCACAGGTGAAAAGGGGCACTTATCGCACCTGCAAAGGGGCACTATGACCAGATATGAAATGGGGCACTTATGAGAATGAAAAAAGGGGCACCTATAATAAAGTAAATTGTGTATTTGTTGATTTTAATAGGGGTTTTTATCGGTGGTGGAAGGGGGCTTTTATAAGAAAAAGAGGCATGTTAAAATGAACAGTGCATGCATGCATGCGTATCAGAGATGAAAAGGGGTTCTTATATAAGAAGGAAAGCTAGAGCATTTAGAAAGGAAAAGGGGCACGTGTCAAAATAAAAGGGGCAGTTATCAGAGGTGAAAGGGGGCACTCATCAGAGATGAAAAGAGCACTAATTATCAGGATGGGAAGGCTGGCCGGGGCACTTGTCAAATTAATATAAAATTATGAGCATTTCTCAGATTGAATAGGGGCAATCATTGGAGACGATGGGGTCAATTATAAATATCTGAAGTAAAAAGGAGTAACCTTTTCACTTCAGATATAAATGCCTCTATTAAAATCTGATAAGAGCCCTTTTCCTTTGGATCGAATAAGTGTCCCTTTTCATTCTCACAAGTGCCTATTTTCAGGTACGAGAAGTATATACCCCTTCATTACCACCTTTGATAATTGCCCCTATTCAAATATGACGGCTAGGTATATGTTTTAATTTGACAAGTGCCCCTTTAATTTCCCGATTCCTCTGTAATAATCATTTTCTTCTTTGATGATCGAGCGCCCCTGCTCACCTCTGGATATACCCTCTTGCATGTATGATGATAGAAATCATGTTTGTATTATGTTATTCATGACGTACGTCATTTTAACTGTGCAATGGACAAGGTTGCTGAAAATTCCTTAAGTTGATTTTACGTAAGTCTTTAATTGAGATCATGTTTTATGTAACCGTGTAAATTACATGCATGTATTCATTTTGGTGATAATATCTAGTCTTTAAAAAATATATGACTGTGCATGCCCTACGTGTGGGCAGGTGCATACGCAGGGGGGGGGGGGGGTTGGGGTTAACCCCCCCCCCCCCCCCTTTAGTTTGTTTATGTGTATGTTTTACTGGAAACTCCCCACCTCCCTTTAAACCATTGATTAATTAAAAAAAATATATATAAAAATCGTAATGGATGACCTAAAAAAGAAGACCTTACCACCACCCCCCCCCCCCCCCAAACGAAACGGAATGTCGATCGGTCAAATTTCGGGACCAAAAAAAAAAAAAAAAATATCCTCTTACCCCCGGCGTCTGTCTGGCGATGCTGTTGGCCCAGGCAGCGTTGAAAGGTTTATATGCACTGCGTCATCGTTACACTGATGGGGAAGTACAACCAGATGACGTTTTTTATCACAGCCATCAAGTATTGGAAGTTGAAGTGGAGAACCAAAGCTGACCTCTAATATACCAAGCTTTATCGATTCTTTAAAAAAGTAAAAGGAATCATAAGTTCTCTTTCTCTCTCTTTTCTTTATTCATATCGCTCCTTCTATTGCTCCCTCGATCCTCTAGCTCTGCTAGCTGTCTCTCTCGCTAACCCACCCCTCTCGATCTCTCTCACTCTTGTCTCTATCTCTTCCTAACCCACCCCTCTCACACGCTGCTTTCCCTAACCTTTCTCTCCCTCTCTCCCTAACACACTCTCTCATGCTCTATCTCTCATTCTCTCTCTCTCTCTCTCTCTGTACCCCGGCCATCTCTTAATTCACCCCACCCCATATCCCCACCCATCCCAACCCCCTCTCTCTAACTTCTCCCCAACTTACATTCAACTCAGATTTCCACCACTGAACTTGATTTTAACAATCTTTACAAACATTTTTTGTTTTGTACAAAAGTACAAGAATAAAGGATATTTATTAAAAAAAGAAAATGAGCTGTGAAATCCTATGTTACAAAGCTGAAAGATGCATTTCTAAAGGTTTTAAGGAATCAAAATTCAATAGAAAATAAACACTGACTTTCAATACGAATAATACACGTAAACAGGATTAACAATCACCAAAGACATGGTTTGCTCTTGACGCAACATGTTGCTATACTCTATTCAAATATGAGCTTCATATATTATTTATACAAAGAGATATTGCAGCATAAATGCATTCTCAGTGTACAGTAAAATGTCTTGTTGCAGAGGAGACTACTTAAAGGTAATGTATCCCTTTTACAGCCAACATCAAATTCTGTAGAACTTTGCAAGAATTATGAATATATCACCTTTGTCCTATCTGTAAAGTTTAAACATTAGCATTGTCCTAGTATTCAAATTATGCAAGGAAACCTGTTTACGTTCTAGACCAGCTAGGGAGGTGTTTCACAAAGATCTTAAATCAAACTTAACTCTAAGTTGGACTTAAAAATTATGAAGAGCCATTTGTAGCCTTAAAATCAAATATATTCAAAAGCAAATATTCAAGTATTTTAGACTTTTCATAAATTCCACATCAAGAACATGAAATCTCCTTGATAATAGAAAATATGAATGATTTGAATCAACATTTTATGCCTTCTAAAAATAACTTTTACAAAATATTTTCAAAAGTGCTAATGGCTTTCGATAATTGTAAGTCCAACTTAAAGATAAGATAAACTTAGGATCTTTGTGAAACACCCCCCCGGGTCTATTTGATTGATACAACACCTGTAATTGCAAAATCAGTGTTGTTCTCTCAATCAAAACAATGGACATTGCCAACATTATTAAACCATATTGGCTACTGAAGTTAAAACCAGGGGGGTGTTTCACAAAGATTCTAAGTCGAACTTAACTCTACGTTGGACTTAAAAATTATGGAGAGCCATTTGTAGACTTAAAATAAAATATATTCAAAAGCAAAAATTCAGTATTTTAGACTTTTCATAAATTCCAAATCAAGAACATGAAATCTTCCATGATAATAGAAAATTTGAATGAATTGAATCAACATTGTATCCCTTTTAAAATAACTTTTACAATATATTTTCAAAGATGCTAACGGCTTTCCATAATTGTTAAGTCCAAATTAGAGATAAGTTCAACTTATAGGATCTTTGTGAAACACCCCCCTGATGCTATATAGGCTTAAGCTCTGTTAAAACTTGGGTTTAAAAGAGAAAATTAAAGTTATTCTGAGGTCTAAGTTTGCCTTTGTAATACACGTACATGATATTGGACCTAGAATTAGTAGAATATTGCTTTTTAACAAGTTTGCTGTCCGAGCTTATTACCATCCACCTTTACTCTTTTCTCTATTGGGATATGCAGCGTTAAAACATCATTCAGAAGACTTTTGTCTATGACATGGCTTCTCTATAAACTGAGAGGGTGGTTAAAATAAAATTCTTCCTAACAATGTGATAGTTCACATGGATTTCTCCCATCTGTTTCTCAATATGAACAGTAATAATATTCCCTAGAAAATCCTTTCTTACAGAGGAGACAAAGAAATGGCTTTTCATCTGTATGCATTGTGAACAATATGGCTTTCGGCTACGGTATGTGTGTTTTAGTTGCGAACATTCAATCGGCTTTTCTCCTGTATGTGTTAAACGACAGTACAGAACATTTTTTTAACAGAACATATTCTCACAATAGCAACACTCTTATGGCTTTTCTCCTGTGTGTTAGAATATGGCGATTGAGTGCACTTTTCCGAGAAAATCCTTTCTTACAATAGCAACATTTATATGGCTTTTTTCCTGTGTGTGTTTGTAGGTGTTGGGTGAGATAGCATTAGTTAGAAAAACTTTTCTTACAGTGTGGACACTCTTATGGCTTTTCTCCTGTGTGTTAGTATATGACAGTTAAAGGAGTCACACCAAGAAGCAAAAGTATATTGAATTGATGCAAAATTCATATCATTGCGAAGGGGAAGCCTTACTGATCAAATACAACAAATTTCCTCTTCAAAATATGTTTGGGGCCCGCAGAAATCAACTTTCAAAAATGTTAGTTTTGAGATCCAGATTTACTGCCTTCAGCAGTCCTTCGTATGACGTCACTATTGTGACGTCACACCCTGGACACGGCTGTCTAGCTGCAGACTAATACACGCGCGACTCCGGTATGCGGCCGGTGCCGAACTGTTTGTCCGGGGTGTGACGTCACTATTCAGAGCTCGCTACGCTCGTGTGTTTGGCTTACGTTCGGGGGCGCTTGGGGGTCTAAGAAGGGTCTTGAAAAATTGCATTTTACGCCCTTCCATGATATCTATATGATTTCTCAGCAAATTATTCGTGTTTTTCAAGAGAAAATCTTTCCATCCATATGTAATTTGTTCTAATTATCAGTTGTTAGTAAATTTTCTTTGTGTAGCTCCTTTAAGAGTACTTTTCTGAGAGAATCCTTTCTTACAATAGCAACATTCATATGGATTTTCTCCTGTATGTGTTAGGTGTTGGGTTAGATTGCCTTTGTGCGAAAAACTTTTCTGACAGTGTGAACATTAATACGGCTTTTCTCTCGTATGTGTTCGGAGATGATGAGTAGACTTTTCTGAGAAAACCCTTTCTTGAAATAGCAACATTCATATGGCTTCTCCCCTCTGTGTGTTAGTATATAACGATTGAGTAGACTTTTATGAGAAAATCTTTTCTTACAATAGCAACATTCCTATGGCTTTTCTCTTGTATAGTATATGATGATGAGTAGACTTTTCTGAGAAAACCCTTTCTTGAAATAGCAACATTCATATGGCTTCTACCCTCTGTGTGTTAGTATATAGTATATAGTATATAGACTTGGATATGAACTTTAAGAATACTCTTCTGAGAAAATCCTTTCTCACAATAGCAACATTCATATGGCTTTTCTCCTATGTGTGTGAGGAAGTGCTGGGTGAGATTGCTTTTGTTAAAAAACCCTTTCTTACAGTGTGAAAATTCAAACGGCTTTTCTCTTGTATGTGTTTGGAATTTTGGATATGACAATTAAGAGTGCTTTTCTGAGAAAATCCTTTCTTACAATAGCAACATTCATGTGACTTTTCTCATGTGTGTGTTAGGAAGTGCTGGGTGAGATTGCTTTTCTTAGAAAACCCTTTCTTACAGTGTGAACATTCATATGGCTTTTCTCCTGTGTGTGTTAGGAGGTGTTGGGTTAGATTGCCTTTGTAAGAAAAACTTTTCTCACAGTATGAACATCCATATGGCTTTTCTCCTGTATGTCTTAGGAAGTGCTGGGTGAGATTGCTTTTGTTAGAAAACACTTTCTTACACTGTGAACATTCATATGGCTTTTCTCCTGTGTGTGTTCGGAGATGTTGGGTTAGATTGCATTTGTCAGAAAAACTTTTCTCACAGTGTGAACATACATACGGCTTTTCTCCTGTATGTGTTCGGAGATGACAGTTAAGAGTACTTTTCAAAGCAAATCCTTTCTTACAGTGTGAACATTCATATGGCTCTTCTCCTGTATGTGTTCGGAGATGACGTTTAAGAGTACTTTTCTGAGAAAATCCTTTCTTACAATAGCAACATTCATATGGCTTTTCTCCTGTATGTGTTAGGAGGTGTTGGGTTAGATTGCCTTTGTCAGAAAAACTTTTCTCACAGTGTGAACATCCATATGGCTTTTCTCCTGTATGTCTTAGGAGGTGTTGATTGAGATTGCTTTTGGTAGAAAACGCTTTCTTACACTGTGAACATACATACATCTTTTCTCCTGTATGTGTTTGTAGGTGTTGGGTTAGCTTGCCTTTGTCAGAAAAACTTTTCTTACAGTGTGAACATTCATATGGCTTTTCTCCTGTATGTATTAGGAGGTGTTGGCTGAGACTGCTTTTCTTAGAAAACCCTTTCTTACAATAGCAACATTCATACGGCTTTTCTCCTGTATGTGTTCGGAGATGACGGTTAAGAATACTTTTCTGAGAAAATCCTTTCTTACAATAGCAACATTCATATGGCTTTTCTCCTGTGTGTGTTCGGAGATGATGGTTAAGAATACTTTTCTGAGAAAATCCTTTCTTACAATAGCAACATTCATATGGCTTTTCTCCTGTATGTGTGCGGATGTGTTGGGTTAGATTGCCTTTGTCAGAAAAACTTTTCTCACAGTGTGAACATCCATATGGCTTTTCTCCTGTATGTGTTAGGAGGTGTTGGCTGAGATTGCTTTTGTTAGAAAACCCTTTCTTACAATAGCAACATTCATATGGCTTTTCTCCTGTATGTGTTCGTAGATGACGGTTAAGAGTACTTTTCAGAGCAAATCCTTTCATACAGTGTGAACATTCATATGGCTTTTCTCTTGTATGTGTTCGTAGATGACAGTTAAGAGTACTTTTCAGAGCAAATCCTTTCTTACAGTGTGAACATTCATATGGCTTTTCTCCTGTATGTGTTCGTAGATGACGCTTAAGAGTACATTGCTTAGAAAATCCTTTCTTACAATAACAACATTCATATGGCTTTTCTCCTGTATGTGTTAGGAGGTGTTGGGTTAGATTGCATTTGTTAGAAAAACTTTTCTCACAGTGTGAACATTCATATGTCTTTTCTCCTGCATGTGATTTCAAGTGGAGAAGGGGATGAATGTCCTGACATGATCTCTCACTGCAACATGGACATAGATGTAGCTCCTGAATTTCTCCAGAATGTATCCTCACATAAATGTCGGGTTGATCTGTTGTGGAAAACACCTTGCCGCAATGTGAACAAAGATGAGATTTACCTCCACTGTTGATTGACATTCCACGTTCTACCTTGTCTTGTCCCTTGTCAACAACATCACCTGGTGGAGAAAAAGAGAATATTCATGTCATCGACACCTCAGATACGGTGTAAGAAAGTACATAAGTGATCTATCACTTCAAATTGCGTCAGAATTTGTTGGATTGTGTTCCGAGAAAATATGAATATGAATATGCCAAAATATAATTAATTTTTTATTCACCAATTCACATTTTTAAATATAGAATATTCTTCATATTTAGAGTTAAAAGTAAAAGAAAGGTTTATATAACCAAATGTACAGGGTTTCTTTCTTTTTGGAGGGGGGGGGGGGTGGAGGGTAAAAGCGAAGTGTAATTGTAGGTCCTTGGTGAGATTGCTTTTCTCTTAACATCATTTCTTACATCGTGAGCATTTATATGGCTTTTCTCCTCCGTGTGTTGCTAGGTGTTGGTAAGATTGCATTTTTCAAATAAAAACACTTCCCCGACAGTGAGAAAATTCTTATGGCTTTTCTCTTGTGTGTGTTAGGAGATACTATATAAGAGGACTTTTCTGAGAAAATCCTCTCTTACAATATACATGCCAACATTTGAAAATCAGAAATCTGTACAAATTATGCTATTTTCAAAAAAAAGAGGAACAATCCTAACTCTCCTATTCAATACTACAGACAAATTTGTACAGGAAGAGGAACACCTGCATTAAAATGATAATTATCTTCTCCCAAAAAGAGGAATGTTCCTCTTTAATCTGTACAGTTGGCATGTATGCAATAGCAACATTCAAATACGGTAGCTTTTTTCTAGCTGTGTGTGTTTGTAGGTGTTGGCTGAGATTGCTTTTGTCAGAAAAACTTTTCTTACAATGTGAACAGCCATATGGCTTTTCTCCCGTGTGTCTTAGGTGTTGGATGAGATTTTTTTTTCTCTGAGAAAACTCTTTCTCGCAGAGTGAGCATTCATAAAGTTTTTCGCTTGTGTGTTTTTAAGAGATGATTGTTTAGATGACTGTTCCAAGAAAATCCTCTCTTACAATAGCAACATTCTTTCATGGCTTTCCTCTTGTGTGTGTTAGTAGATGACGATCAAGTTCACTTTTCTGAAAAATCCTTTCTTACAAAAGCAACATTCATATGGCTTCTCTCCTCTGTGTGTTAGTATATTACGATTGAGTAGACTTTTCTGAGAAAATCCTTTTTTACAATAGCAAAATTTATATGGCTTTTCTCTTGTTTATGTTAGGATATGATGATTGAGTAGGCTTTTCTGAGAAAATTCTTTCTCACAATAGCAACATTCATATGGCTTCTCTCCTCTGTGTGTTAGTGTATTACGATTGAGTAGACTTTTCTGAAAAAATCATTTCTTACAATACCAACATTCATATGGCTTCTCTCCTCTGTGTGTTAGTGTATTACGATTGAGTAGACTTTTCTGAGAAAATTCTTTCTTACAATAGCAACATTCATAGGGCTTCTCTCCTCTGTGTGTTAGTGTATTACGATAGAGTAGACTTTTCTGAGAAAATTCTTTCTTACAATAGCAACATTCATATGGCTTCTCTCCTCTGTGTGTTAGTGTATTACGATTGAGTAGACTTTTCTGAGAAAATTCTTTCTTACAATAGCAACATTCATATGACTTCTCTCCTCTGTGTGTTAGTGTATTACGATTGAGTAGACTTTTCTGAGAAAATCATTTCTTACAATACCAACATTCAAATGGCTTCTCTCCTCTGTGTGTTAGTGTATTACGATTGAGTAGACTTTTCTGAGAAAATTCTTTCTTACAATACCAACATTCATATGGCTTCTCTCCTCTGTGTGTTAGTGTATTACGATTGAGTAGACTTTTCTGAGAAAATTCTTTCTTACAATAGCAACATTCATATGGCTTCTCTCCTCTGTGTGTTAGTGTATTATGATTGAGTAGACTTTTCTGAGAAAATTCTTTCTTACAATAGCAACATTCATATGGCTTCTCTCCTCTGTGTGTTAGTGCATTGTGATTGAGTAGACTTTTCTGAGAAAATCATTTCTTACAATACCAACATTCATATGGCTTCTCTCCTCTGTGTGTTAGTGTATTACGATAGAGTAGACTTTTCTGAGAAAATCATTTCTTACAATACCATCATTCATATGGCTTCTCTCCTCTGTGTGTTAGTGTATTACGATTGAGTAGACTTTTCTGAGTAAATTCTTTCTTACAATAGCAACATTCATATGGCTTCTCTCCTCTGTGTGTTAGCTCACTCAATCGTCATACACTAACTTAGTGTATGACGATTGAGTGAGCTTTTCTGAGAAAATCCTTTCTCACAATTTTGTCTCTTGTAGTATATGACGATTGAGTAGACTTTTTTGAGAAAACCCTTTCTTGCAGTGTGAAAATTTGTGTGGCTTTTCACCTGTGTGTTTTCATAGATGACGGTTATTCTGAGAAAATCCTTTCTTACAATAGCAACATCCATATGTCGTTTCTCCTGTGTGTGTTTGTAGGTGTTGGGTTAGATTGCATTCGTTAGAAAATCCCTTTATTACAGTGTGAAAATTCAAACAGCTTTTCTCTTGTATGTGTTTGGATATGACAATTAAGAGTAATTTTCTGAGAAAATCCTTTCTTACAATAGCAACATTCATATGGCTTTTCTCATGTGTGTGTTCGGAAGTGCTGGGTGAGATTGCTTTTCCGAGAAAACCCTTTCTTACAGTGTGAACATTCATATGGCTTTTCTCCTGTGTGTGTTCGGAGATGAAAGTTAAGAGTTCTTTTCAGAGCAAACCCTTTCTTACAGTGTGAACATTCATATGGCTTTTCTCCTGTGTGTGTTCGGAGATGACAGTTAAGAGTTCTTTTCAGAGCAAACCCTTTCTTACAGTGTGAATTACATACGGCTTTTCTCCTGTATGTGTTCGGAGATGACGGTTAAAAGTACTTTTCAGAGCAAATCCTTTCTCACAGTGTGGAACATTCATATGGCTCTTCTCCTGTATGTGTTCGTAGATGACGCTTAAGAGTACTTTCATATGGCTCTCCTCCTGTATGTGTTCGTAGATGACGCTTAAGAGTACTTTTGAGAGAAAATCCTTTCTTACAATAGCAACATTCATATGGCTTTTCTGCTGTATGTGTTAGGAGGTGTTGGCTGAGATTGCCTTTGATAGAAAACCGTTTCTTACAGTGTGAACATTCATATGGCTTTTCTCCTGTATGTGTTCGGAGATGACGGTTAAGAGTACTTTTCTGAGAAAATCCTTTCTTACAATAGCAACATTCATACAGCTTTTCTCCTGTATGTGTTCGGAGATGACGGTTAAGAGTACTTTTCAGAGCAAATCCTTTCTCACAGTGTGAACATCCATATGGCTTTTCTCCTGCATGTGTTAGGTGGTGTTTGCCGAGATTGCTTTTGTTAGAAAACCCTTTCTTACAGTGTGAACATTCATATGGCTTTTCTCCTGTATGTGTTAGGAGGTGTTGGCTGAGATTGCTTTTGTTAGAAAACCCTTTCTTACAATAGCAACATTCATATGGCTTTTCTCCTGTATGTGTTCGTAGATGACGGTCAAGAGTACTTTTCAGAGCAAATCCTTTCTTACAATAGCAACATTCATATGGCTTTTCTCCTGTATGTGTTAGGAGGTGTTGGGTTAGATTGCATTTGTTAGAAAAACTTTTCTCACAGTGTGAACATCCATATGGCTTTTCTCCTGCATGTGTTAGGTGGTGTTTGCCGAGATTGCTTTTGTTAGAAAACCCTTTCTTACAGTGTGAACATTCATATGGCTTTTCTCCTGTATGTGTTAGGAGGTGTTGGCCGAGATTGCTTTTGTTAGAAAACCCTTTCTTACAATAGCAACATTCATATGGCTTTTCTCCTGTATGTGTTCGTAGATGACGGTCAAGAGTACTTTTCAGAGCAAATCCTTTCTTACAATAGCAACATTCATATGGCTTTTCTCCTGTATGTGTTAGGAGGTGTTGGGTTAGATTGCATTTGTTAGAAAAACTTTTCTCACAGTGTGAACATCCATATGGCTCTTCTCCTGTATGTGTTCGGAGATGACGTTTAAGAGTACTTTTCTGAGAAAATCCTTTCTTACAATAGCAACATTCATATGGCTTTTCTCCTGTATGTATTAGGAGGTGTTGGGTTAGATTGCCTTTGTCAGAAAAACTTTTCTCACAGTGTGAACATTCATACGGCTTTTCTCCTGTATGTGTTCGGAGATGAAGCTCAAGAGTACTTTTCCTAGAAAATCCTTTCTTACAATAGCAACATTCATATGGCTTTTCTCCTGTATGTCTTAGGAGGTGTTGGCTGAGATGGCTTTTGTTAGAAAACCCTTTCTTACAATAGCAACATTCATACGGCTTTTCTCCTGTATGTGTTCGGAGATGAAGCTCAAGAGTACTTTTCCTAGAAAATCCTTTCTTACAATAGCAACATTCATATGGCTTTTCTCCTGTATGCGTTAGAAGGTGTTTTGTTAGATTGCCTTTGTCATAAAAACTTTTCTCACAGTGTGAACATTCATATGGCTTTTCTCCTGTATGTGTAAGGAGGTGTTGGCTGAGATGGCTTTTGTTAGAAAACCCTTTCTTACAATAGCAACATTCATATAATGGCTTTTCTCCTGTATGTGTTCGTAGATGACGCTTAAGAGCACTTTTCTGAGAAAATCCTTTCTTACAATAGCAACATTCATATGGCTTTTCTCCTGTATGTGTTAGGAGGTGTTGGGTTAGATTGCATTTGTTAGAAAAACTTTTCTCACAGTGTGAACATCCATATGGCTTTTCTCCTGTACATGTATGTGTTAGGAGGTGTTGGCTGAGATTGCCTTTGATAAAAAAACTTTTCTCACAGTGTGAACATTCATATGGCTTTTCTCCTGTATGTGTTAGGAGGTGTTGGCTGAGATTGCATTTGTTAGAAAAACTTTTCTCACAGTGTGAACATTCATATGTCTTTTCTCCTGCATGTGATTTCAAGTGGAGAAGGGGATTAATGGCCTGACATGATCTCTCACTGCAACATGGACATAGATGTAGCTCCTGAATTTCTCCAGAATGTGTCCTCAGATGAATGTCGGGTTGATCTGTTGTGGAAAACATCTTGCCGCAATGTGAACAAAGATGAGATTTACCTCCACTGTTGATTGACATTCCACGTTCTACCTTGTCTTGTCCCTTGTCAACAACATCACCTGGTGGAGAAAAAGAGAATATTCATGTCATCGACACCTCAGATACGGTGTAAGAAAGTACATGAGTGATTTATCACTTCAAATTGCGACAGAAGTATTTGGATTATGTTCTTAACTTCTGAAAGAAAGAAGAATATGCCAAAATATAACTCACTTTTTAATTACCAATTCACATTTTAAAATATAGAATATTCTTTATAGTTTGAACAAAAAGTATAAGAAAGGTCAATACAATAAAAAAATAAAGAGCATTTGGGGCATTTTTTTAGAAGAAGCAGAGTTTAATTCAAGCAGTGAAGCTTGGCCAAGCTAACTCACTCAAAACTCAGCAAAATTATTAAGTGGACTCTTGTTGTAGATGTTAGTTTAAAAAAAGGTAAAATTTGTAAATAACTACAATGTATACCGGTATGTATATTAATGTTAGCTTGCATGTACCTTTCCTATATCAAAATAAACATTAACAAGTCAATGCAAAGCAAAGCATCCCCTTGTCGGGTATGAACGGCCTATATTTAGCCATTTTTTCATATTGAATGAGCTGTGACCTTTGACCTTTGACGTACATACTCACAAACATTACTCACGTTTTTGAATGAAAACCACATTTTCGCATATATAGTTAGGTATTTGCGGATATCTAAAGAGATATGACCTTTGACCTACATACTCCGAAATCGAACTTAGGCTGTGTTTTCATACCATGTTCCTTTTTTCAAACGGAAACCAGGTTTGTGACGAACAGACAGACGGGAGCGTTACTATATCTCCCTCTGACTTCATCGGCGATGGGATAATTATATGAATCCTCTTTTTAAAACGGGATAGTTGAGTTCTTATTTAAGACCGCAAATGCCTTCCAAGTGCATGGTTATTGCTCTTATTCTTATTTATGACATTTCTAGTGCCCTTTTAGGACCTAAAAATGCTATGAAGGTAATTCTAGACCCCAAAATGTGTGGAATTTAGATTAATTACGATCATACCAATTCAGCTTCACTTTAAAAAAAATATGGTGACCGTTAATTAATTAATTAATAATAACAATACACGGTCCGGCTGGTTGTGCGTACTATAACCAACACGAAAAAGCCAACAATTGCATTGGCTGGAATAAACGTATGAGGCGCTTTCCCGTTTTTTCAACGGCTGGTTCAAAATTATCAAATATTTGTGGGGCCCCATAAATATAAGGAATTTATATATTTATGGAAATTTCAGCCCTCTCTGAATTTAAATTGCATGTTCTTTCATTTCAAATTGGACACTCATTTTTTGATTATTTCACAAGAAAATGTTTTGTGTAGCGCCCTCTGCAACAAAAGTCAAGTATCCCTTTAAGATGAAAAGCAATTGGAATCATACATTCACGCATAGCGTATCCATTTAACACTAAATGAGTCTCTAAAAGAAAAGAAAATTGCAAAAATGGGGCATCTGGCCATTCAAATTTTTGTTGAGCATTGGATGTACATGTATCCTATGGCTTGTCCACAATCTTCAGTGGAAAGGATAGGCATCTTGACCGTGCTTCTAGTTACTGTACACATGTATGCTATGGTCCGTGCGTGCAATACGAGCGACTGTAGATCGGACGTGCACACAAAACATGCACACATTATTAGACGCATACGCTTCTATTACATGCTACTATTAAGTCAACCCAGTCAAACTTGCCATCAGTTCCCTGAAAAATTCCAGAGAAATCCAGGGAACTCCGCTGATTGGTCCGATCCTTGCTGCCTCATGAATAATATTCATGAGCTTTGAAATTATCACATGTTGTTGTTCATGCTGTCCATAATACAAGAAGGGGATCGCTATTCATCATACGAGAAGAGAGTTGCTATTCAACACAGATGAGGGTCGCTATTCATAATACAAGAAGGCTATTCATAATACAAACTGAAGGTCGCTATTCATAACATGGGATGAGGGTCACTATTCATAACAAATGAAAATTAAATAAGCAATAAACAAAATAATAAAAAAGCAAAATAATGGATAGGGGACACCAACCCCCCCCCCCCCCCCTTTGCCACACGGCTGTGGCATAGGCACAGGGGGGGGGGCACCACATGGCCCCGATTATTTGTAGAAAACATTTATTGAAAACATACATATCTAAAAAAATAAAGAACAAGTCAACGCAAAGCGTAGCATCCCCTCACAGGGTACAAATGGCCTATATACTTCGAAACAAGTTACCTCCATTAGACTATCGTAAATCTCTGTGTATAAGGCGCACTTTTTTGCCGCCGAAAAAAATTGAAAGTCGGGGGTGCTTCTTATACACAGGTACACGCTATGCCTGGCAATGTCTCCCAGAGCCCAGCTCAGTAATCGGTGTGTTGACTCACCACTCAGAAACTAGAACAACACTCAAATTTGTCTGTCATCTTGGTTTGAAAGTAATCTTTCTAATAGATCTCAATATGTAGTTTATAATAATAATTCCTCCAATTTTGCTTTGGCGTACCACAAGGTTTTATCCTAGGTACTCTACTGTTTTTAATTTACATTAATGATCTTACACATTCTTCTAAAAACGACATTGTTACTTTTATTTGTGACAAGTTCACAAGCAAAAATCGGCACCTTCAACTGCACCTCGATGTTATATGAAAGTCCTTCCCCGCGTGTGTTTTCGTTTTTGTCTTCAAAATAGGGGTGCGCCTTATACACAGGTGCGCCTTATACACAGAGATTTACGGTATACTATTATATTACTAGGCAAGGATGTTAACCAGATTTTCACATGTAATTAGGTGTTTTTGCATATTTAATGAGCTATGACCTTTCACCTTTGACCTACATACTCGGAAATCAAACTTAGGCCGTATTTTGATACCATGTAACTTCATAATAAAACTTATCAAGCATTACTAAAGTTATTAAATGGAAATCAGATTCGCATATTTAATGAGCTATGACCTTTGACCTACCGGTACATTTACTCCGAAATCGAACTTAGGCTGCGTTTTGATACCATGTACATTCATATCAAATTTCATTAAAATCTGTGCCCCCACTTTTCAGAAACCCCCAAAGTGCCCCTTTTTACATCGGACAATTGCCCCTTTTCTATTCTAATAACTGTCCTTTTCCTCTTTTCATTTTTGGTGAGTACCTCTTTTCACGGGCGCGAGAAATTCTCCTTTTCACCTCTAATATTTTTACCCTTTTTTACTTTGACTCGTTCCCCTTTTAATACCTGTCCTTTTCCCTTTTGATAAAGTGCCTATTTTTACTTTCTCCATAACATGCACCCCTCATGCATGGCTCGCTCACACTGATAGATGTTATAATTTGTGAACTTTTTAGTCTTTCTTCATTAGATTGTGCTTAATACCCATCAGGGTTTGTTTCTTGTCTTCTTTATAAGATGTAATTTTTTCGCACTGGGACCTCACAAATCTTAAAATTTGTGCTCGCTCGCTTTGCTCGCTCAAAAACTAATATTCAGACCATCACACTCAACTGCAAAGTATGACCCCTGTTACACATACGTCTGAAAGTGGACTGAGGCCGGCCCCGGAGTCGCCTCGACGTATGTGTAACACCAACTTTTTTTGAAAAGCCGGACTGAGGCCAGGTGGACTCAGTCCACCTCTGGATGTGGTTTGAGGCCGGCCTCAGTCCCGCAATCGGTAGGTGTAACACCAAAGTGGACTCTTTCCGTCTTTCCTTATGTTATTCTTTGTTTTTATCATTCTATCACTTTCTCTTTCTGTCTTTCATTATGTTATTCTTTGTTTTTATTCTTCTATCACCTTCTCTTATGTTATTCTTTGTTTTTATCGTTCTATCACTTACTCTTTTTGTCTTTCCTTTTGTTATTCTTTGTTTCTTCCTTATATCTCCTTCTCTTATGTTATTCTTAGTTTTTATCATTCTATCACTTTCTCTTTCTGTCTTTCTGGAGTCCGCCCAAACGTCAGCTCGTGAAAAGGCGACGTGAGGCTGGCCTATGTGTAGACGCAAAATTGCGGGCCCGAGATCATGTGTAACAGGGGTTTGATGATCTCGAGGCGGCTTCAAATTGCAGGCGTGAGGCCGCCTCCGGGGCGCGCTTTAAAAGCCGACGCATGTGTAACAGGGGTCTATGTTGCTTAAGCAGTATCTTGTACCACATAAAGTAAAAAACAAATATTTATGTCATCCCTGGTAGTATAATCACAATCATGATGATGTAGGGGATATACATGTATACCAATTAATGTCTTAAAATGGTATATGTTTTGTTTTGTTTTTAAATTTATTTGGAATGGACAACCAGACAAAATAAACCGTAAAACAATAATTGGAGACTATGTAGACGGAGGTCTGAGAATGTTACATTTACCCTCAATTATTTCAGGCTTAAAGATCGCCTGGGTTAAACGTCTGCTTGACGAAAGTAATGTTGGGCGATGGAAATGTTTTTATGAAGTTTGTTTGGCTCCATTTGGAGGAAATCTTTTCTGGTATAGTAATATTAAAAAAAACGATTCTAGTATATTGTCGGTAAAAAACATTTTTATCCCGGAAGTTGCCCAGTCATGGGCCTCTTTAACACTCGATACGGAAATCAGTCCTTTCCATATCAGACAACAAAATATATGGAACAACACTATGATTTGTGGAAACAAAAAAGTATTATTCATAAAGTCATGGTATGACAAAGGTATAATTAAATTGTCGGATCTTTTTGACGAAAATGGTAATATTTTTACCTTCTTTCAATTTAGAATCAAATATACACTGTAAGTTTGAATACAATTTTGTAGAATTTTATTCTGTGAAAACGGCTATTCCCCATAATTGGAAAAATAATATCCCTAAATGTTCAGAGGCAGACCTAACAGCTCAAGAGGAAATGGTTAAAAATATAATGAAGGTAACGCGGATATGTCGCTATATTCATAATTTAAGTGTTCAACAGGTTTTTTTTTTTTTTTTTTATTTATTGTGGTATAAAAAAACATTGTACATGGCAGCCTTTCGGCTGAATTGAGTGCAATTTACATAAATATTAACACACGGATACTGCACAAAATACAATAGTATTACAAAGTCATTAAAAATAGTACATTCATAACAAACAATTATAGGTACATCTTAGATCAAAGAATATTGATGGTGGGATAACGGAAGTGGGTAATGGATGTGGAAAAATAAGTGTTTTATGATAGGACTTTAAAAGCAAATTCATAGGAAGAATATAACAGTTGAATAAATTATGACCAATGCTAAGAAAAATTATCTGTTTTGCATGCTTCAAAGTAGGCCTAATGTCATGTGGGTGCAATGTACATGTATATGGAGAACAAAATGGACGTATGGTTGGTAATGCAATATTGAAATTAATATAATCCGTATAAACAAAACAGTAAACCTTCAGTAAACAATATAAGTTTTCATTCAAGCACATCTATAAGATAACAATTTGATTTACGTTTATGCTCAGCATTTATGAACAAACGATATGTCTTTACATTATTCCTGTTTTGAATTGAGTAACCTCACAATGAAGGGGAGTGCGCTCTTTCTGTAGCGCTCATTTTTGCATTTGATTTCGGAATAGTCATTAGCGTTGCGCAGGTTGCGGGAAGTGCGGGAAGCTCGCGTAGGGGGGAGCCAGTGATAGAAGGGGGACGTTTCCTTTGTGAGATTACTCGCAAATTTCTTTGTTAACCTTTCCCTCCTCTCCTCCAGTGTGGGAAGGTCAAGAACATTGAGGGCATCATCATAACTCGTGTATCTTTGGCCAAGCATGAGGCGACACGCTCGTTTCTGAATTCTCTCTATCAGTTTCTTGTCTGCCCTAGTCAAACCTGAATGCCAAACAGGTGCGCAGTATTCGACTTTCGGGCGCACGTACGAACAATACACAACTTTCAGATCCTCAACAGGTAGCCGAAAACCTTTCAAGATACGCATCATGTGTAGCCTCATGCTTGCCGCCTTGACCATTTCTGTGACATGATATGACCATTTTAAGTCCTCCTGTACAAACACACCCAAAAGCTTAACTAGTTGTACTTCACTTATTTCCAGGTCACCAATTTTTAGTTTTGGGACGGTTGCCTGGTTTCTCATGAACTGAATGTTCATGACGACACATTTGCTAGGGTTCAGTTTCATGCTATTGTCTTTGGTCCATTTCTCAAGATCATTTACCACTTCTTGGATTTTGGGTTGATCCGTTGCCTTCCTACATTCGAGCAGGGAGAGGTCGTCGACGTATTTCCAACACTGAACATCACTGTCCTTGAACACGTCGTTGATAATGCAGAGAAAGATAAGCGGCCCAAGTCGAGTGCCCTGTGGGGCACCTGCCGAGATCTCCATCCAGTCAGAGAGATGTGACATGTAGCGCACACATTGTTCTCGATTGGAAAGGAAGCTGGAAATCCATGCCACCAAAGACGGGGATGCCCCCATTTTGAGTAGTTTCCTAACCGCTAGTCCATGATCTATCCTGTCGAAAGCTTTGCTGAAATCTGTAGCCACCAGTGTTGTGACCGTTTTGGGATTTTCGGCATTCCGATGGATGGTATTTAGTATATCTATCAGATAGTGTGCAGTCGAGTAGCCCTTCCTATTGCCGTACTGTGACTTGTCAATCGCAGGTCCAATGTCACCCACCAGCCACTTTGAGATGAATTTCTCCAGGATCTTTGCGAAATGATCTGTGAGCGATATCGGTCTCAAGTCTCCTATGGTGGGTTTGGAGGTTTTGGGGATAGGTACCACAATTGCACGTTTCCAGCGGTGTGGCACCACCGATTCTCTGATAGATTCATTGAAAATGGCCGTAAGAGGGCTACTCAGTTCTAACGCAAATTCGGAGATGATGCGAGCTGGGATGCTATCTGGACCGGGAGCTTTCCGTCTGTTAAGATGTTGCAATTCCCAGTAGACATCCCAAGGTTTAATAACAGGCAGTGGTAGAGCAGGGAGATAGGTTGGGAGATCAGTCAAATCGAGTCTACCGATGTCTTCAGCTATGCTGACGAAGAACCTGTTGATCGTGTTAGCAATACCAGCGAGGTCTGACTCGTCGATCCCTTCGACCTCAATGGCAGGTGGTTTGGGCTTATTTCCTGCCATTGATTTGATGTTCTTGTGCCACTGAGATGGATTGCTCTCCTTCATCTTACGCACGCGTCCGACATAGAACTCAGATTTTGCCCCTTTGATTAGTTTATTTACTTTGTTCCTCAGTCCTTTCCATTTGTTCGAACCTGCTATGAAAGCCTGCTGACGTGCACCAATAAGGGCTTTGATCTTAGGGGAAATCCATGGTTTGTCATTGTTAACCTACTACTCAAGCCCGTACAAGCTTTTTTTAAGGGGGGGTTCTGAGGGTTGCCAACTTTTTTTGTCAGCCGGCGAATAAGCGGGGGGTGGGGGGGGGGGGGGTATGGAGCACCATTTTTTTTTTAATCAACACCCCCCCCCCACCCCTTGAGCAAAAAAACAAAAACAGAAAAAACAAAAAAATACTTTTGTTTTGTTTAAGGGGGGGGGGGGGGGTGGGTGGTTCACCCCCCCCCCCGAACCCCTAGTTTGTACGGGCCTGCTACTGCATGTCTCTTCTGGAATATAATACAGGGATTAGAATAAATTACTTTACTGGTAATACTTTTACAATTTGTTTTTCTTTCTTTCTCTTTTTTCTTTTCAAAATTTAAAAAATCACAATAAAGGGAACAAAACAGGATAAACAATCATAAGACAACATACATATAAATATGCATTATGATTGCTAACCCTAACCCCTCTTATGAGATGACCCCGACAATACCACCCTATTCCAAACTAGTGGGAGACAGTCACTATGAACATGACTGACAAAGAAAGCGGACAAAATATACAGTTCCTCAGGTAGACAAAGGAACATCCCTTCACTGCTATTATGTCAAAATGTGTAGAACAGGTGTCACATATATGCATAGAAGGGATGTTCCTTTGTCTACCTGAGGAACTGTATATTTTGTCCGCTTTCTTTGTCCGTCATTTTTATAGTGAGTGAGCATGGGATGACAATATATAATGCTTTTAACAATACTAAATTCCATTGAGATTAATAATATGGAGGAAAAAAAGAGGAAAAAACCCCAATCTGTTCCTGTTCTCAATGTGTATGATGAATTGACAGGTGGTATGTACATTGTATATTATGATGTGTTTGTTCTGTAATTATCTATCTTGTAATTTCATGACAACTCACATCAGCCTTACTCCTTGTTTTATGTTTTGTTCCCTTTATTGTGATTTTTTAAATTTTGGTTTGGCTATTTAAAGTAATTGATTGTTCATATTTCCTTTGTGAACCTGTATGCATGTATACATGTACATGGACTTAAATAACTATTACGTGTACCGGTATTTATCATTATATATATATATTTCGCACTAATGTCGGTGTTCGCAAATTTTAGAACTCGCGAAAATATAAGCATGACTTCTTATGCGTGTTTTGAGTGGGCTAAAATTCTTGCAACGCGAATTTAAGAACCTGCAAAAATGTTTTGGGGTCGCTCAGCGCGAAAAATTAATCACGCAAAATATAACGTTTACAGTATATAATTTGTAGGTCCATATAAGTCATACTAAAAGCTACTTTCTACAAAAACATTATTGTTGTATAAACAATTACTAGTTTCTGAAATTCAGTCCTTAAATAACTATATTAACGGGCCTGCTTGGTCTACCCTATTTGCCGGCATAAAGGCCGCAGTATTTTTGGAAGAGAAAATATCAAAAAGTCTGGGTGCGGCCTTTGCGCAGCAACAGTCAAAAATTCAAAAATACAGCGCGTATTCGTAAATGTGGGACCGGTAGCGAGATCCACGCCGGAGCTCGCGGTAGCAGTGCCGGTTGAGGTAGCCTCAAAACCATGTTATTCCATGGCAAGAAAATACGATAAAAAACCACCAAGATGATTTTCAACTACAAAAACGATGAGTAGTAAAGACCGGGGTCCAATAAACAATTGTATGTCCAAATATAAATTGAATAACGTCGGATTGCAGAGAATAAATCCCAGTGTTTCACACTAAGAAAAACTACATAACGTAATGATCTGCGTATGCGCGAGTGGGTTCTCATATATATTCTCGATCGAACGTACAAGTACAATGGTACAGGACATTCCTAGAATAACTCCACACATCTTACCGACAATTTTGTGTTATATTGTTGACATAAAGTATTGTTTTCAAACATAAACTTGATCTAGATCTTGGTTCGTTTTTTTTTTTTTTTTTTTTGTCTACAAAATGTCAAAGTTGGGGGTGCGGCCTATGCGGCGCTGCGGCCTTATCGCTGACAAATATGGTTCTTAATGTCTCAGTGGCGTAGCCAGGATAAGATCAGTCGGGGGCAGGGTGGAGGGGCAACATTTCCAACGAGGAAAAATTATGTTAGGATTATATGTGGCTCTACAAGATAAATACATGTCCTAAGTTTGATATAAATCTATCTCTCGGTTCTAATTATAATGCGTTCACAAAATAACTTCACAAGCTATTTATATACATACATAATAAGCCCCACCCCTTTTGACCTTTGACCTCATGACCCTAAAATCTAATCAGTTCATTGGCTCTGCAAGATACATACATGTCTTGAGTTTGATGGTAATCCGTCCACCGGTTCTTGAGATAACGTGATCACAAGCTATTTTGCATACATAATGAGCCCTGTGACCTTAGACCTTTGACCTCATGACCCCCAAATCTAATCAATTCATTGGCTCTGCAAGATACATACAGGACCCAAGTTTGGCGGTAATCCATCAAACGGTTCTTGAGATAACGTGATCACAAGCTATTTTTGCATACATAATGAGCCCTGTGACTTTTGACCTTTGACCTTGTGACCCCAAAATCTAATCAGTTCATGAGCTCTGCAAGTTACATACATGACTCGAGTTTGGCGGTAATCCATCAATTGGTTCTTGAGATAACGCGATCACGAGAACGGGACGGACGGACGGACGGACAACCAGGAAACAAACGTAATGACTCAGGCATACTTTGTATACAGGTTTCACTGGAATATCAATTTAAGTAATACCTTCTAGACTTGATAAAACACCTTCCTCTGCACTTTCTCCTGTAGGTTCTTGCTTGATGTTGGTTTTGAGGGCTAACTGAGCGATTTCCTCTCCACTCCCACATGTAGTTGAAAAGGCCACTGCTTCTTCCTTGAGAACTTCAATGGCTGATGGAATGATTTCATTCATGGGTGACGGGTAATGAACGTCATTGCTCTCAACTTCTTGCTTGATGAGAACTCCTACAACAAATTGAATAGTTTCCTCTGAGCTCCTATTTGAAGGTGGCGAAGTATGTAAGGTCCAACTCTCTGTTCTTTGCATAATGTGATCCGGGACTGATGGTGCAGTTTCATCTACACTCTCTCCAGTATGTCGCAGAACACCTTCTGCTGCACTCCTATCCGTTGTTCTGAGAGGATTTGATGCCCCTATCTCTGCTACTTGTTTGCTCATATCTTCTGGGACTAAATGGACACTTTCTGCTACACTTCTATATGTGGTTTGGTGCTGATTAAGTGTCCCTCTCTCCATTTCTTGCTCGACTTCTGGGAATGACTGGACAGTCTCTGCTGCCCTCAGATCTGCAGGTTGCACTGAATTCAAAGTCCTCACATCTGCTTCTTGCTTTAGACCTACATTCTCTGAAAATAGCGAGAAAACAAAGGTGTTTTACAGGATATTACAAATAGTACCGTACTTTATTTTCTTGCAAGGGAACATATGGAGAAAATAGAATAAAGCTTTCTTGTGGGAAACCAATCATATTCCGAGTACTACCAATATTTGAAAATGAATAGTAGTAGTAGTAGTAGGAGTAGTAGTTGTAGTAGTAGTAGAAGTAGTAGCAGCAGTAGTAGTAGTATAGTAGTAGTATAGTAGTAGTAGTAGTAGTAGTAGAAGTAGTAGTAGTAGTAGTATAGTAGCAGCAGCAGTAGAAGTAGCAGTAGTAGTAGTAGTAGTAGTAGAAGTAGTAGAAGTAGTATAGTAGTATAGTAGTAGTAGTAGTAGTAGTAGTACATGTACATGTAGTAGTAGTAGTAGTAGTAGTAGTAGTAGTGGTAGTAGTATATATGCAACCACTGAAATGCCAGGGACAAATTAAAGACCATATCCAACCTGAACAATGAAATGGATAAATAATATATCAAACTGAAGCTTATGAGCCATAGAATACAGTAATTGCTTCTAATAGTACTATTCGCTCACAAAGTGTCATGCAGAGGAGAAATAATTGTTTGAAAGCTTGAATTCACAAGCATCAAAACCTGGAAATAATCTCATGAAAAACAGAAGATGACTTGATGCCATCATCGTATGTAGAGGCTATAGCCACCAGTTGATTCTACACGTGTGTTCACGTGCTCTGAACATGGTATGTATATAATATCACGTTTTTTTCATAATAGGTACTTTCATTCAAATATTTTTACGATTTACAAATGAATATCAAACAGCTCTATTGTTTCATTGAATCCTTATTAGTAAATTAGCTAAATCAATGTGAAATAAACTTATCAGATACTCTGAGAAGTTTATACGAGTCCAAGTCTATCATGAGTTGATCTACGCAGCGTTTGCCTGGCCCGGCCCTGATCAGGGCTGAATAGGCAAAGTCAGAAAGTCAAGCAAAGCCCGCTGAAGAGAGCGGTATGGGAGTTTACTAAACATTTTGCCTATAATTATAATGATGTCTTGTAATGAAATTTCTTGGTATTAAACATAGTTAAAAACGAAAGAGATGACTTTCGAGTTTTCGTTCAAACAAAGGTCAAGCAAATCTAATCATGCTTAAAGGAGAGGATACACTGTATACTGAATGTCAAGAGTTTTAAGTACCTTGATACAATAATTGATAATTGATTGAACTATCATGGAAAGACCAATGCCAATCTCTGTATGCAAATTAAGGCTCAACAACGAATGTACTTTCTACGAAAACTGAATTTGTTCCATGTTGACAGAACCATCCTGAGGTTATTCTACTAGTCAGTAATAGGAAGTGTATGCTTTTTAGTTGTGCGGTTTGGTATTGTGGGTGCAGACAGGAGAATCTTAGGAAATTGCAGAGAATAGCCAATCATGCTGGCAAGATGACTGGCGAAGTGACAGATCTGAAACAGGAATGCTTTAGTACAATACTGAAACAGGTATCCCAAATTTTGGAAAATGGTAATCACCCCCCTTTATCTTGCTATACGCTAATGCGATCGGGAAAGCGGTACAGATCAATGAAGGCTCGAACTTCACGATTCCTTAATTCCTTTGTCCCGCTTTCCATTTGTAAATACAATGAATAACTCCAGTCAAATTGAATGCATGTAGGCCTGTATCTTGCCACTTCGCTATTCATCAATTGCATTGTACCGTTTCCTTTCAACCAAATGTACCAGTATCATGAGCAAAGAAAATAAATAATACCCTATGATATCATATGTTATTCCAAGTTTTAGTTATATACCGTTTAATTTATGAAGAAAAAAAAAGAAAGAATTCAGCTGATGATACTGGTACATTTGGTTGAAAGGAAACGGTACAATGCAATTGATGAATATTGTGGTTGACTATGTTGAATAACATTATCGAGTAGCATTATGAATAGGCATTCAATTTGCAGTTTATTATGGTTCAAAATTAAACAAATGTTCAGTATTTACTTATCATAAACTCATTTAATCAGCCTCAATTTCTATTTAAAATATGAATATTCCTCACTTAACAATAATTACAAAAATAATAATAATGACGAATCTATTCTATTTGTAACATCAATTTGTTTGCAAGGATTGAATATGTAATAAGTTGTGATCTATTTTACTGTGTATTATTTGTATTTTGTCTATATATCTAAGTTTTATTGAAATGCTTTTTAAATCTAAGCTTGTAAAACTTGCAATGTGATTTAGCTTTCGGGCTACCATTTTGCAGAACTAATAAAACCATTCTACTACTACTAAATTAACGTGACAAATAATGATAATAAATAACGTTGATGATGATGATAATAATTAATAATTATAGTAACAATAATAATGATAATAATAATAATGACGATGATGTTTAATAATAATAATAATAATAATAATAATAATAGCTCACATTTATAATGCGCCTCATACTTTGTTTCTAGGCGCAGCACATATTATTACCCCTGTCATCGGATTCATGCTTACCCGCGCACAAGGTATGCACATTCTAATAATAATAATAAAAGATAATAACAATAATCATACATTTTCAATATTGTTGTAAGTCCATTTATTTTCTTATACTATTCCACTATGTAAAAACGATTTATATCCGTGTTTCCATATGATTATATCATTGTAAATTTGCTACTGTGTATTATCTATTTGTGTATATTATTTCTATATATTGTTCATTCATGTGCTTTATGTAATGTCAACAACTGAATTTCCAAATGGACCAATAATATTAATCTGAATCTGAATCTGAATCTTTGCAGGGCAATGGTTCATACTCCCAGGCTGGCCAGTTGCGAGGTACAATCGAGCTGGCTGCATGCTCTACATATGATGACGTCATCACAATAGCAGCTTATTTGTCATCTGTTTACCCCAAATTCAGAGGGGGCTGAAAATGAAGTCTTTATCTGCTTATTGCCACTCTTGCATGCTTAAACACACTTGCAGGTAAGTCTATCACAGAGACTTTCAGTTTGTATTGTTGATTTTATGGTTGTACGACACAGGCTCCTGTGACAATTGCTAATTTCCTACACTATCAAAGTTCCCGACTTCAACACCAGCTAGCTGAACCAAGACTATATAATACCTTACCCCAAACCTAAGCTACATTGTAAAACCCAATTGAAACTCTTAACCCTATATTTCTGATGAAATAAGTTCAGGTGTTGCCGGAACAAATGTCAATATATGTTGGATTGCATATTTGTCCTCAATGAGTTCAATATTCTTTTGGAACCTTAGTTATAATACCTTCATCATTTGACTTCCAACTTCCATCTCTAAATCCATCAGAGTGTGACACCTCCTCCTTTACTTCTTGTTTGATCGTGATCATGTTGGCATCATCTGTGACCCGTCAAAAAAAAAAAAGCATCATAGCAACCATCAGATCAATAAAGCCTTCTTACATATGACATGCAAACAGGGTTGTCAACAAGGAGTTTTTACATGGAACATGTTTTAGTTTTAAAATGATTTGAAAATCAGCACCTTATTAAAATTTGTCCTCAACCAAATTAAGATGTAGAATCTTGGTCTACATGTATGTTTCAAATAATACTCTGATTGCACTAGCGACTTCAGATAGCATCTAAGACCTTCCGGTCAACAATGATAAAGTTTACCTTCAGTAACGTTATCTGGATAGTTGTTTGATTTCAAAAAGTAACTTAAGGAGCCAAACTCCAGAGGTAGAGTGTCTAATCTGTACATATGGTAGACCAGAACAGTCTCTGAATTGACGGTTGTTCCACTAAAACTCTTTCTGGTTCTAGTGGCATTGACCACCCCGTGACAGAGACTGTTGAGGATCGGTTGACAAATGACCTCTTACAAGAATTCGATCGCAATGTTGGTTCTGCTTGAAATGCAAATACACGTGCTGTCCAGGTGTACATAAAAAATAAAAACTGTTTTGAGTTGACAATTTGATACTTATACCGAGATGTGTGTGTCCGGACAGGTTGTGTGTCTGAATAGTTGATTTAAAACAACGATTTTAAGAAGTTTACAAGCAATACAGTATTTCATAAATCTTCTATTTATGTTGGAAAAATATTCATTCATTGATGAAGAATTTCTGTTAAATCCGAAGGCAAAAGAGAGTCTTTGTGTTTCTGAAGTGTCCGGACACCCAACCCCCCCCCCCATCATATTATAGCGTAATAACATAAAAGGTCAGCGTTTTTGTAATTATGTAAATTGCATGTTATAGCTTATACTTTATAGGAACACATGAAAGCTATCGGCAAATCGCTATCACTCCTGTATCTACATCCGGTACTAGGTATACATGTAGCCCCTCATTCTGAGTTTTTAGACACTAGCAAAAAAGCTGTAGATCTAAAAGCTGTGGTTTTGATTCTCAACATTTCAAACACCACTGTACAAAACTCAACTGATTTAGTGTCAATTGATGACACCTAAATTAAATGGGTCAATGTCGCTATTCATAAGGACCGCTATTCATAAGGTCCGCTATTCATAAGGTCCATTATTCATAAGGACCGCTATTCATAAGGTCCGCTTTTTATAATTGGAGAAAAGGGTCATTATTCATAAGGGTCATTATTCATAAGGACCGCTATTCATAATCAAAGAAGAGGGTCGGTATTCATAATATTAAAAGAGGGTCGCTATTCATAATAGGCAATCGGGGTCGTTATTCATAAGGGTCCCTATTCATAATATTACAAAAGGGTCGTTATTCATAACACAGAAAGAGGGTCGCTATTCATAATACGAAATGAGGGTCGCTATTCATAATACGAAATGAGGGTCGCTATTCATAATGCAAAATGAGGGTCGTTATTCATAAGGGTTATTATTCATAAGGGTCATTATTCATAATAAGAAATGAGGGTCGCTATTCATAAAAGGAGAAGAGGGTCGCTATTCATAATAGAAGAAGAGGGTCGCTATTCATAATAGGAAATGAGGGTCGCTATTCATAATAAGAAATGAGGGTCGCTATTCATAATAGAAGAAGAGGGTCGCTATTCATAATAGAAGAAGAGGGTCGCTATTCATAATAGGAGTAGAGGGTCGCTATTCATAATAAGAAATGAGGGTCGCTATTCATAATAGGAGAAGAGGGTCGCTATTCATAATAGAAGAAGAGGGTCGCTATTCATAATAGGAGAATAGGGTCGCTATTCATAAAAGGAGAAGAGGGTCGCTATTCATAATAGAAGAAGAGGGTCGCTATTCATAATAGGAGTAGAGGGTCGCTATTCATAATAAGAAATGAGGGTCGCTATTCATAATAGAAGAGGGTCGCTATTCATAATAGGAGTAGAGGGTCGCTATTCATAATACGAAATGAGGGTCGCTATTCATAATACGAAATGAGGGTCGCTATTCATAATAGGAGCAGGGGGTCGCTATTCATAATAGGAGAAGAGGGTCGCTATTCATAATAGGAGTAGGGGGTCGCTATTCATAATAAGAAATAAGGGTCGCTATTCATAATATGAAATGAGGGTTGCTATTCATAATACGAAATGAGGGTCGCTATTCATAATAAGAAATGAGGGTCGCTATTCATAATAGGAGTAGAGGGTTGCTATTCATAATACGAACTGAGGGTCGCTATTCATAATAAGAAATGAGGGTCGCTATTCATAATAGGAGTAGAGGGTTGCTATTCATAATACGAAATGAGGGTCGCTATTCATAACACGAAATTAGGGTCGCTATTCATAAAAAAGAAATGAGGGTCGCTATTCATAATAGGAGTAGAGGGTCGCTATTCGTAATAAGAAATGAGGGTCGCTATTCATAATAGAAGAGGGTCGCTATTCATAATAGGAGTAGAGGGTCGCTATTCATAATACGAAATGAGGGTCGCTATTCATAATAGGAAACGAGGGTCGCTATTCATAATAGGAGCAGGGGGTCGCTATTCATAATAGGAGAAGAGGGTCGCTATTCATAATAGGAGTAGAGGGTCGCTATTCATAATAAGAAATAAGGGTCGCTATTCATAATATGAAATGAGGGTTGCTATTCATAATACGAAATGAGGGTCGCTATTCAAAATAAGAAATGAGGGTCGCTATTCATAATAGGAGTAGAGGGTTGCTATTCATAATACGAACTGAGGGTCGCTATTCATAATAAGAAATGAGGGTCGCTATTCATAATAGGAGTAGAGGGTTGCTATTCATAATACGAAATGAGGGTCGCTATTCATAACACGAAATTAGGGTCGCTATTCATAAAAAAGAAATGAGGGTCGCTATTCATAATAGGAGTAGACGGTCGCTATTCATGATACGAAATGAGGTTCGCTATTCATAATACGCCCCCCCCCCCCCTCGGCTACGTTCCTGGTCCTGTAGGGGGGGCGATCTATAGCCCTGAATAGTTGTCTCTTTTTAAAGTAATTATATTTTATCTGTTATCTTTGATAATTATATAGAGCCAACCGCCGCTCATGTGGTGACGAAAAAAAAGTAAAACATAACACACATGTAATCCTATCGTAAATTTTCCTCCTTGTTGGAAATCTTGCCCCACCACCCTGCCCCCGACTGATCTTATTCAGGCTACGCCACTGAGATATTAAGTACGCCAAGCAGGCCCATTATCCATTTTAGCTTGCTATTTAAGAAACTAGTAATTGTTTATACGACAATAATGTTTTTGTAGAAAGTAATTTTTATTAGGACTTATGGACCTACAAATTACTGAGCGGAATTGGACCTGACAATTGGGCCTAAGCCCAGTATCTACCGATCCCCCGAGCCCCCCCCCCCCCCCCCTCATCAGTACGCCCCGGCGCGGATCCAGAATTTTCCAATTTGGGGGGGGGACGGAAATTTGAAAAATGCGCAGAACGTTTTTTCAACTCAACATACCAATACTGACAAGGTCATATTAGAAGCACGATACGGATACCTAGAAGCAGGAACAATTTTGGAAAGGGGTGCAAGCTCACTTCACGTCTCTTGTCCGATATCAACATTCCCCGTTTTTAAGATATACATTTTTTTGACATTTTCATCGGGGGGGGGGGGGCTAAAGCCTCTTGCCCGAAAAGGTAATTTTCTAGTTCACAATTCTGCTTGTGAGCGAAACGAGCGAGCAAAAATTTGAGCATTATATGTTTTTTGTGAAAGTGTTATTTATCACCAAGATAAACGAGAAAAGATATCCAAAATTCATATTCGGGCAGCTTGCTGTCCCCCCCCCCCTCCCCTCCCCCACCCATTACGCGCGAAAGCTTTGAACTTTCATTAATTATTAGAAAAAGAAGACGATTTATTGTACCATTCTCGACTCTTAATCCTTGTCTGAATTCAGTTTTCCCCCTCGCTTTTACCTTTCATTAATTATTAGAGAAAAATTACGATTTGTTGTACCGTTCTCGACTCTTAATAATTGTCTGAATTCTATTCCCCCCTCTTGCGCAAAGCGCGTAAGCTTTGACCTTTCATTGTTTAATGCAATTATTAGAGAAAGAAGATGACTCGTTGTTCCATTCTCGACTCTTAATAATTGTCTGAATTCTATTCCCCCCTCTTGCGCAAAGCGCGTAAGCTTTGACCTTTCATTGTTTAATGCAATTATTAGAGAAAGAAGACGATTCGTTGTTCCATTCTCGACTCTACGCGCCTGCCTTAAAGGGAAAATGAAACAATCATGATTGTGATAGCACACAATAATGTTAGTAGAAATAGTAAAGAACAAAAATTATTGCAACAACCATGGATAAATCACGGCCGGGAGCGTGGGCCGAGTGTCATATCAAACATAGTTTTGTGTTATTGGGCGAGGGGGGGGGGGGGGTAGCGACCAAGCGAGACTTTGCAATGTTGAATGCTGACATTATGCACTCTAGGAATCCCTAAGCCCAATATGTACGTTCTTTCCGCTATATATCTTTCTACCCCTTACTCCTATTATGAATAGCGACCCTCTTCTCCTATTATGAATAGCGACCCTCTTCTCCTATTATGAATAGCGACCCTCTTCTCCAATTATGAATAGCGACCCTCTTCTCCTATTATGAATAGCGACCCTCTTCTCCTATTATGAATAGCGACCCTCTTCTCCTATTATGAATAGCGACCCTCTTCTCCTATTATGAATAGCGACCCTCATTTCCTATTATGAATAGCGACCCTCTTCTCCTATTATGAATAGCGACCCTCTTCTCCTATTATGAATAGCGACCCTCTTCTCCTATTATGAATAGCGACCCTCATTTCCTATTATGAATAGCGACCCTCTTCTCCTATTATGAATAGCGACCCTCATTTCCTATTATGAATAGCGACCCTCTTCTCCTATTATGAATAGCGACCCTCTTCTCCTATTATGAATAGCGACCCTCTTCTCCTATTATGAATAGCGACCCTCTTCCCGTGTTATGAATAGCGACCCTTATAAGTAATGAACCTTATTTCGTATTATGAATAGCGACCCTCTCGTCGTATTATGAATAGCGACCCTGATTTCATATTATGAATAGCGGTCCTTATGATTAATGACCCTTAATATGAATTATGAATAGCGACCCTCATCTCACGTTATGAATAGCGGTCCTTATGATTAACGAACCTTATTTCATTATGAATAGTGACCCTCTTTTGCCATTATGAATAGCGGACCCGGAAGTACGGGAATTTACACGTTATGAATAGCGGTCCTTATGAATAGCGGACCTTATGAATAGCGGTCCTTATGAATAGCGAATAGACCCCAATTAAATAGCAGTAAAATACTTTTTTTTAAACTTATGTTAAAAAGAATAATTTAAAAATTCAAATTGTAAGTAGACTCTAGATCTACTGTCTAGTGTCAAACTTTGCTTAGATCTACAGCTGCATCGACATGATTGTGTACAGTCTATGCAATATTGTGTGGTACGTCTAAATAATTAATACCTGCCTCACAGCAAGCATGCAGTGCTAGAGTAGAGGTCAATACACATTGGTATTGACTCTCTAAGTTAGACTCTATCTAGACAGAAATAACCATCTGATTTGGGTCATTTCTTTAATAAAACAGGTTTGTTGTCATTCTATAATCGGAGGTCTAGATCTAGTGGAGCCAGACGTAGACAGTGGAACAACCAACGATTATAGAGACTGAAGCTTTCGGTCTAGACTCTATCATGCTTAGACCGAATTTTCTGTCTCTTTCGTTCGTTAGCCTCTTATTGGCCGACCCTACCCCAAATAAGAGGCTAACGAACGAAAGAGACGGAAAATTCGGTCTAGATCTAGATTCTAGAGGTCTATATCATGCTTTGCTGGAGTGGGCTAACATGGCTAAAGACGATCTAGATTTATGTATTTTTTTTAACAAATAGACTCTAATTTCTGTTAATTAATCTCAACAACACTTACATCATGTAACTTCACTGATCTACATAGTCTAGATCTAGACTACAGAGTACAGTCTACACCTAGCTCTCCACAAATTCTAAAATATCAGACTTAACAGTTAGTTAGACAGGTTGTCAGCGATCAGATTCAGAGGCAATCCATCCATCCATCCAAACAATGATCATGCATAGCTAGCTAGCTAGCTAGCAGGGGCGGGTTCCTAGAAACCGTCATAAGTCTAACTTCTTGACTATCCCATTGAAACGCGTGTTAATTCTATAACACACGTTTCAATGGGATAGTCAAGAAGTTAGACTTATGACGGTTTCTAGGAACCCGCCCCAGCAGAAGATAATGTGGACAAGGATCTGATTGCTCAGATAAATCGTCCCATTGAAACTCGTACTCGCAATAATTAATCGGTACGGATTCGTGCGTAGGAATGAATTGTGAGTACGAGTTTCAAACTACCGAGAGCGAATCTTAGCATCGACAATTAGACAGGGCGACTTTTATTGCAACCGTACCGGTACATACTGCACATACATGCAAGCTAAAAGCAAATAGATTTCCAACCCGGAATTCTTCGACACAGGTGGATGCTTCTACGGCTATTTACGAGATTTGTATCCAAGGTGAGTATAATACAAAGTTTGGGCACCAACGTTTGCATGTGGTGGTATATAAACCGGATGGTATGCAAATTGTAGAGGATATTTTTGAACAAATTGCAGCTGTGTTACTGTTACAAGTGTTAGTTACAAATTTACGATATGGGACAGGTGTGTTCTACGAGTGGTGGTGGTGCCTTAGTTGAGAGCCAATCTCAGCCGCAACTCCAGGGCGGAGGCACGCTGCATGCTGCTGATGATGGTGATGGTGAACGTCATCGTGAGGTGATAATGAGTTCATGTGCAGATGTATGTAGTGCAAGTGCGTAGCCAGGATTTCATTTTAGGGGGGGTGGTAGTGAGCACGCAATGCGTGCGAAAAGAGCGGGCGTAGCGCGCTCCCTAGGGGGGTGGGTGCAGGGAGGGGGGAGTCTCCCCCTCCCACGCGAAGCGCGGAAGCTTTGAAAGAAGACGATTCGTTGTACCTTTCTCAACCCTATCCTTATCTGTATTCAGTCCCCCTCACGCGCAAAGCGCGGAAGTTTTGACGTTTCATTAATTTATTAGAGAAAGAAGACGATTCGATGTAGCCTACCATTCTCGACTCTTAATCCTTGTCTGAATTCAGTCCGCCCCCCCCCTCCTCCTGCGCTGAGCGCGGAAGCTTTGACGTATTATTAGACGATGAAGACGATTCGTTGTACCTTTCCCCGGCTTAATCCTTATCTGTATTCAGTCCCTCTTTCGAAGCGCGGAAGCTTTGACGTTTCATTAAATTATTAGAGAAAGAAGACAATTTTTTGTTCCGTTCTCGACTCTTAATCCTTAATTTGAACTCAATTTCTCCCGTTCCGCGCGAAGCGCGGAAGCTTTGACGTTTCATTAAATTATTAGAGAAAGAAGGCGATTCGTTGCACTGTTCTCGACTCCTTTCCCTCTTTCTTCCTACGTCCTTTTTCTTCTCTTTCTCTCTCTTTTTTTTTTTTGGGGGGCGACCGCCCCCACCGCCCCCCCCTGGCCACGCACCAGATGTGGTGCTAGTAAATTAACATGTATGATAATACGAGTAGACAATAATACGCCAACGCCGGTCTGTACTTAACCGGAAGAAGAAGACGGAAAATGTCTGTATCTTTTGTTCGTTAGTCTCTGATTTGGGTATAGAATCTAGGGTCGGCTTCTCTGTTTAGACAGAAACCGACCATAGGCACTAGGGTGTAGGTTAAGTGGACCGATTTATCCACCAAACTTGGCAAAACTTATGCCCAAATTCCATATTCAACATCAACAGGAATTACAAGATGCATATCCGGTGCATCTCATATTGTAAATTAGACCTAGACTCACTCTAGGCTATCGGTTCGACTTACCAACTTGACTGAAATAATCCATTTAATGGTCCCTTTTTATGAAATTATGGGTCAAAAATCGACATCCATGTTGAAAATCTTGCAGCCGTATTTTAAACTCTTGCTGCGCATGACGTCATGATTTATCTCATCCCTTCTAGTCTACGCGCAAGGCAAAATGATTATGAAGGAAAAACTGTGCACAAGCATTGAGCGCTGTACAGTGAGTTTAAACGCTCCCATTGGCTGATCCGCTCGAGCGGCTTCAAATTTAAAGGTAATACAAAGTTTTGGGAAATTTTGAAAATTGGATGGATAGTGATTCTTTACAATTTTGATATACTTGGATGCCCCTGTGGATGTATTGTAAGCACTAGAAAATTTAGCCCCAAAAACACTTCTGATTTTGAGAAAAATTGAATATAAACATTTACCGGTGCTCCCGGTAAATTTTGAAAAATTTCAAATAGCGCCTACGGCCGTACAATGGTAGCTGCGACCATGGAAATCTCAGAATATATAGTTGTGATATGAAATTTCCAAATGGGAATAACTAATCGGTCGATTTTAGTCAAGTTTTAGTTTTATAGCTTAATTAATATCTTGACCTTGAGAGGGAGCTATACAACATAAAAAGTTTATTATTTACAATTTCATAACTTTAGACTCGATTTCAACCGCAAAAACGGCCACTGAATATTGTAGGATCGCATATGCTTCAACTATGTTCATGTGAACCAAATTCATGACCCCATACCAAAACTTTGTATTAATACCTTTAAGTGAGAGAGGGCCTGCTTAAGCAGAGGGCGCAATGGCGATGCCAATACGTAATATTTCATAACACACTGACATGTTATGCTTTATACAGGTCAGGTGACACACTTCACACATAACTGACGCACACTAAGCATAGCTACACACATAAAATAGAAGGAACAACTTTAGAATATCCCATCACTAAAATTGACAAAATGTTTGAGACTTAAACTTTATAAATAACACTAACCTCACCCTAACCCTAAACCCTAACCCTACAGTAGGTCTTTGACATTTATGTACATTAAAGAAAAAAAAGATGAAAAACACTGCTAAAATGGATCTATTTTCTGATTTTAAAAAATGTACCAAGCGGCCATTTTGAAAGAAAAAAAAGGGCCTCCTTCCTATTTTTCAAAAAAACAGGACGCTCAACATGTTTTTTTTTTTTTTTTGCCTTATAATAGTTGACAAAATGGGCATTAGACAAACTTGGGAATTGGACTGACTTGAAAGTAGACTAAATGAGTAGTAGACCTAGTAGGTCGTAAACTTATTGGAGATAAGACCAAATGGAAATTAGACCAAAAGACTATTGGCCTAAATAGTCATTAGACCAAATGATAAGTAATAGGCCTGAGTCGGTACGGTCGATCACACCGGGACCCGACCGTTGCCGTCGGGTCCCGGTTTCGTTTTTTGAGAACCGACGCTCCGAAAAAAATAATGAAATATGTAAGAAATTGCAGTTTTGCACACCACTAAAATCAATCCACCTTAAAACTTAAGTATTTAATTGTTACCAATCATATTCCAGCTCATCCTGAATCAATCCGAACTGCTGATATAAATATGGGTTGCAAAGCAGTTCGCCCCATGGGGTTGTTGTTGCCAGCTGCTAGCTAGCTACTGTACTGGCCGGGTCTCTCGGCAGGATTAATAAATCAGGTTGAAAGAAACATTAATGTTTGAATAATAAAACGGCTTTCTAAAAATACTTCTTTACAACATACCGATCGAATAATTTTTAAAAGACAAAATAGATATTTTTTCTTTGATTTTGAACACTGCATGCTTCTTTTAAAAGCTGAAAATTACTTGGTAATCACAAGAAGTTTCGATACGGATAGTTGTTGCAAGGCAAGTTCAGACTAGTCTCGGAAAAATGCGCAGTGCACCTCGTTAACTGTAATGCGTGCCCAAACTAACCCAAACAAAGACGTGATCGTAACAAGAAAAAAAATCATTAAAAACTATGAGAGCACAATTGGAAAGACAACTACTCAAAATTATCGTAAGCAGATACATAACTTGAAGGAAGAATTCAATAGTTGTCCGAGAAAAGCCACAGAAATAGTGATATTTAAGGAGTTACTATAGGTACAATCATTATCGGAATGGGCCTCCTGCAAATACTCGAATTACACGTGTTTAAATTGAACACGAGGCTAGAAACCAAATACCGCCCTCTACGGTAAAAAGCAGTATAACAAAGGATTCAAGTATTTGCAGCAAGCCCCTTGCGATAAAAATGTAGCCAGTTTCTCCTCGATTATCACTATTTTTGACCCGATTTATTCAACCTGCATGAATCAAAATGGCGGCTCGAATGTTGTCTTGCTATTTTTGCCCCATTTTTTTTACTTTTAGAGGCACGATAATGGCACTAAAAATCGCCAATCATGGATGAAAATAATGTCAAATGGAAAAATATACCGATCTGAGGCGAGGTATGCATGTGTTGATTTATTTGATTGATAAAAAGGTTACTTTTAAGGTACTGATGTACATGTATGCGCTTTTTATAGAGGCAAGTGACAAATCCTGCGAGCTGATTTCGGGACACCGGGTCCCGATCGGTGCAAGGCCGTCGGGACCCGGTTTAGGAAAATGCCGACATGACTCAGGCCTAATAAGTAAGACCAGGCAAACAATTAAGTTTTTCATTTCGGGGGCTCCATTTCAAATTTTTGGGAAATTTTCGGGGGCTACTTTTTCACCTTGCAGGGGCTCTTTTTTCCATTTCGGGGGCTCTCTTTCTGGGGCTACTTTTTCATTAATTCATAAAAGGATAGGTCTACAGTTTGTTAAGATTTGTTTAGTAGGCTAAGGTTTCCGGCTTCCTGCTTCATAATTGCCTATTAAAAAAGAAACCTCTTTTTCTAGTTCAATAACTAAGTTTTCATGCATTGATTTGATGCAAGAACTGTAACATAATAGACACCAGATTGTGATTATTTCTGGCCATGAATTTCGATAATCATTTTACAAAATAAAATTTTCACAAGAAAATCAGACAGTCGTTTAAAAACGTAGACAGTCATAAGTAATACTTTTACTAATTCTAAGCTCAGGTTTCGTACATCTATTCACGTAACTATATTGAAATCGCGGCAATAATGATGCAAACCAACAGATAACAATTCCAAAGTGTCAAATCTTTTCGACTCGAGCTCAGCTAGCAAACTAACTCAGCTCCGGGAAGCTCCATGAAACACCGCCGCCGCAGACGCAGCGGCAGCGCCGGTGTTGGAGCTTCCCGGAGTTACTAGCGAGCTAGCTCAGCTCAGCTCAAATCAACTCACACACGCCGCACAGCGGCAATGCACTGTATTGTATGCGTGTCAGTCACAGTGATTTTGTCTGATTTTCTTTACTTTGAAGAAATGATTATCAAAATTACGAAAACATGGCGAGAATAATCACAAAATAGGATTTAATTTCATACCTCTATTTATGGAAACTTTATAAAATAGCGGCAATCGTGAATTCGTGATGGAAATTGATTGCAGTTTTAGCGATATTTAGTGGTCTAGGTTCCGCTTATAATATTAATCTACCAAAACAAAATCGACCACTAAAAACTCGACCCCTACACGCCGTCTCGATCTCTCGCAACTGCGAAAATGTACCTGTTTTGGCGTACTTGCGTACGACATGGTAAGCCAGGTAAGGTATGGAATATGATTCGAGTTTTTTTACGACCGATTTTTGTGTATACAAGTTTACACGGAGATTCAGCGCACACAATGAATACGAAGCTAGAAGAGAGCGCGCGGCCGCTCGTAATCGTTACGGGGGCGATTTGAGATCATTTCACTTTTATGTCGCCCCCGAAATCGGATTTTGAGCCTATTTCGGGGGCTGTTTATGGTGTTTCCGGGGCGAATCCGCCCTCCGCCCCCGTGTATTTTTTTGGCTGATTAAGACAGACGGGTTGGGTGCAAAAATATGGATCGGTCGGTCAGTTTTTTTTGGTACCCCCTCTTTGGGCTGATATTTCTCAGTTTGTTATGGTGACATGTAGGGTGTCTGATCGCGCACCCGATGTTGTGTGCTAAAATTCTTCCCATAGAGATTGCACGCATCCCTATGCAGTCTACGTGCGCTGCGCGACCATGCAAAAAAAGTCAATTTTTTTTTTCAATTCGAGATTCAAACCTTTATCTGTTGTGATCCTGAAGGTGATACTCAATAAATGAGGTGTCATATGAAAGAGCAGGTGAATTCCAATATTTCAAAAGGGGCGTAGCCCCCGAAATTCTAAACATATCTTGGTCAAAACAGCAATTTAAACATTGTGTCCTGGCTAACTTTGAGGTTTGCCACTTTTGAGATATGACGCCCCGATCGATAAGTAGTCCCAGTCCTAAGGAACAATTCTATGCGCTCATATTTTCGCTAGCCCCCAGGGATCACAACTGATTACAGTTTAAAAATACCCTTCCCGCTAATTGGTGGATCAGCTAATGAGGGGGCGTGCGCTCCGCTCAGTCCAAACCATGGTTACATCGCGTAACATCTCCGCGTACGAACGAAACCCGAAATGAAAGTATGGTTAGCAATTCGTGCAATAAACCCGGAAGTAAATACACGTTATAGTCAATGGCAATATCGCAGAGACAACGTGCACGTGCGATATTGCCATTGACTATAACGTGTAGTCACTTCCTGGTTTTTTAGCGCGAACGGCTATCCATACTAGTCAATGGCAGGCATCGCGGAGACTACGTGGCTCAAGCTGCAAGTCGCGCATTGGCTTAGCAGCATGCGTACGATATGCATACGCTTGCATATCGCGCGATACAGCTGTTTGGCTAAATTTAGCAAAACAACATCACTCTGCGTGGACGTCTTTTTCGTCGATTTTGACCAAAATGATATGAATAATATACATTTGGAGGGGCTGTATCTTTTGATAGAAACATCGGTGAAGCTTCAAATTTTAAATCTATTATTCTGATTACACTTTTTATTCAAATATCAAACAAAAATGGTGAAAAACGATCCCAAATTGAAAATTGAAAAATCGTTCAGACACCCTATTACATGTAAATATACATTTTTTTTTCTAAAAAACGTTTAAAAATAAGTTTATTAAAGCCACACTGTACTACATGTACTTGTAGATATTTGTTCCCTCTAAATAGAAAAATTCCCTAATCAGTGCCTGTTGGTCCCCCATGATCCTCTTTTTCTTATGTTAATTGAGAGCTGATCTCAATGACCTCAGTGACCTCGCTGTGTGGTCTAATCCTTTCTGGCTGACCTATTTCTAGCCTTTAGAAAGCCGACCATAGATTTCAAGATTTGTGGGTCTGTCTGAAAGGGCAATACAACACCTTTTTTGTATAGGCCTAAGGCCTAAAAAAAAACTTGTTGTATTGCCCTTTGCGACCGACCCAAAAATCTGAAAATCTACGGTCAGCATTTTTTTTAATATTATTTTTTTTAACAGTTTTTTGATATTTTGTTATTAATGAATTTAAAAAAAAAATGTATTTTGCTTGTTTAAATGGGATATAAATGCATAAAATCAAATTATTCCAAAATTCTCACTCGTGCAAACCGTGGATAATTATGAGGTGAAAAAGATATCAATGGAATGATGACGCTAAAACACATGTATTAAAGCATTAAAAACTGAGAAATATCGGCCCAAAGAGGGCAACAACAATTTTTTTTTTTAAATTAAAAATCTGACTGACCGACCCATGTTTTGGCACCCAAAGGGCAATACAACAAGTTTTTATTTTAGGCCTAATCAATGATTCTTGTCGCAATTAAAATTGAGTCTAAAGTGATAAAACTGTAAATAAACTGTTTATGCTCCCTCTCAAGACTGACAATGTTTCTTGACTACAATCGACCGATTTGATATTCCTGTTTAGAAATTATATATCAGAACTGCATATTCTGAGGATCGCAGCTACATGTCCCATGGAATGGCCTTAGGCGCTATTTGAAATATTTGAAATTTACTGGGAGCACTGGTAAATTTGTGATTGGTATTCAATTTCTCGAAAGCAGTTGTGTTTTAGCTAGGGGCTAAATTTTCTAGGGAACTGAAATATACATGTACATTGATGTTTAATACAGTGCATGTAAATTATATACCAATTTCACAGATTTCTAGTTTAAAAGCTACTTAAAGTTTTAATCTGACTCAATATTAGGAGATTCATGTACAGACTACCCGTATATAACGGTGTATAAACCGCACTTTTTTGCCGCCGAAAATATTTCAAAGTCGGGGGTGCGGTTTATACACGGTACACCCAAAAAAAAAAAAAAAAAAAAAAAATTAAGTTTCAATTTATGCCCCTCCACCTGGCGCTATGCCTGGCAATGTCTCCCAGCTCGGTAATCGGTGTGTTGACTCACCACTCGGAAACTAGAACAACACTCAAATTTGTCTGTCATCTTGGTTTGAAAGTAATCTTTCTGATAGATCTCAATATGTAGTTTATAATAATAATTCCTCCAATTTTTCTTCTATTACATGGTCTACCACAAGGTTCTATCCTAGGTCCCTACTGTTTTTTAATTTACAGTACCGTAATGATCTTACACACACACACACAAAATGAGGGGTGCAGTTAATACACGAGGGCGGTTTATACAACGTTATTTACGGTAGACAAGACAAATGGGGCTAGGGATTAATTTTTACTTCTCTTATAAAGCTTGCGAGGTTTATATTGTCATAAGGATTTACACACTCTCTCACACACAAACAGCTCACAGCACACACCTGCTAGAATCCCATTCATAAAGATCTAACAAGTGAGGGTAGAAAAAGTTGGTAACATGTGTTGTGCTTTGGTATGCAGAGCTCTGGCAGCCCGAGGGGTGCTGGTATGTTTACATGTACACATAGCAAACAATCAGAACTCAGCTGACAGCCTTCGATTAGCGGTAGCAGTGAGCCAGCCAAGCTCATACGTGGCAACTGAAGTCCAAGGATAGAGAGTCATTATTAGGCTAGGCAGGGATATTACTCTACTGTACATGTACATGTAGCTTACATTTAGCTGCCTTTGCCTCAAGGCTCAAGCCCTCAACTCGTACTTTCAATAGTTTGTGGATGAATTGATTTGAACTTTGAAGATTAGTTTGTGTTTGGACAGGGAATCAACATATCTGAGTTACCGGTACTACTGCATGTACATGTAAAAGTGCTTGTGTGTGACTACCGTAATTGTTATAAAACTAACTTTTGATCAAGGAACTTTTTATACACTGTGGAATCATGGGTGCAATCTTATCCTACTTTTGGTCAGAGCCACAAGAGAGGAGCTTAGATGTTGAGGTAAACAACAAACATGTCCTTTTGCTGTTTATTGAATAATACCATGCATGTCCATAGTGTAATGCACTTGAACAGGGCCAATGTAAATGTACAGTACACATACTTGTGAATACATACTGGTACCGGTACTTCCATGGTTGGACAGTATGAACTTGACATCCTGTATTGTGTAACAGGTGCATGTACAGGTACATGTACAGTACTATAAATGCTTGTACATGTACATTGTATCTTTTTATGGTGGAGGGGGGGGGGGGGGATTAGACAAACTAACAAAAGAAAGAGAAAAATAAACACTAGCAAAAAAGTGCAAACAAAAATTTGAAAGTGTTGGTACAGATGGAATGCTATTTATTTTACGTACATGCATGTACAATGTTTATGATTATCTGTACCATACATGTATACTGGGTAACTTCCTTTTTTCACGTCTTATATTGTGTGTACAGTACTCAGTTTTATGTAGAAATTAATTTAGTTCAGACTTGTGAGTTTTTCTACCATTCTTTTTTTTTTTTTTTTAATTAAATGACCACAATCTTGATCATAAATTTGCAACCATGATCCTAATAACTACATATACACTGTACATGTTCAGAAAAACTTGCAGATAACTGTACATGTAAATCTAATCATATGTTTTGCAGAAAACAGATTTTTTGCTTGTTTGTAAAGCAATCTAAAACCATACAGCTTTATAAGTTAATCATTGACTGTACGTACATGTACATGTACATGTACAGAGCATACCTGAGAGCTGTGTGCTGTACAATACTTATTGTGTATTACACCTGTCATTCTAAAAGAAAAGTAAAATGCTTTAGTTTTCCTAAGTGTTTATTGTCTGTAATTACTCATGTGTTGCTGCCTGAATAGATACATGTATGCCATTTTCAATGGTATAGTTTACTGTTCTAAATAAATTAAATATCACATGTACAATTTAATAAGTATATATATTTAATACTTCAAGTTCATCTACTTTTTAACCAATTTTTGGGACTTTATTAGTCAAAAAGTGGAAATTTGCTGTTTGCCAACATTAAGAGAAATTGGAAAATAAGCATTTGGGGGGAATCTTAGACTACCTACAATTTAGTAAAAAAATGTAAAATTATGGCAGGGACAGCATGTCCCTGATTATGGTAGGGTAAAATCCAAGGTGAAAGCAAAGGTTGAGAGGTCATTGAACTTTATATTGTTCAGAAGAATTGTAATTGTAGATTTAGACTGTACATTTACATGTACAGGTCAGGTGCACATGTACATTGATAATTTGATATCAACAAATTTGACTCAGTACTACAATGTAGTTAAAGAAATACAGTCTTATGACTGTTTACAAATTTGAAAAAGTCTCAATTCATAGCCTACAATCCCTTCAGAATGTTTACCATTGAATGAACAAACAAAAAACTCCTTTTAAAACTTTTAATTTCTGCTTTAAAAGCTGTAATTAGGTATAATCCCATATACCAAATTTGTGCTTATTTGAACGTAGTAGGGTTAAAATTTAAAGTGAAATTTGTTTGTCAGAATAACCATGCTGTCCTTTGCTTTTGCGGTTACACATTATGGCACATGTGAATTTCAATACTAGGAGCATAGTCTGTAGATAAGAGATTAAAGTATTTCAGATAAGGAATTTCTAATGATGAATTTCCTTTACATTGGTGGTTCCTTTGAAGTTTGTTTAGGGAATGCACATTACGGGAAACTTGTCTGTCATGAGTGCAACGTCCACTCTCTGTGATGTGTATCGTACAGTATGTTATCAGGGCAATACCAGTATGATATTCCCAATGGGAACCTAAAACAATAAGACATTGAATTGATTCACCTGTCTAGCCACTGTCCTCTTACATGTAGCATTTGCAGGTTTTTAAATGGATCTTCTTATATTTCTCTTATTTTCAGGCTGTCCAGTCTCCTGCTGCAAGCTCCATTCCCACAGTCATGGCTAGCAACAAACCACAAGTGGTCTTTGTTTTAGGAGGACCAGGGGCTGGCAAAGGAACACAATGTCAGAAGATTGTAGAGGTAAGATATCAAACCAGTAGTGGTCTTTGTTTTAGGAGGACCAGGGGCTGGCAAAGGAACACAATGTCAGAAGATTGTAGAGGTAAGATATCAAACCAGTAGTGGTCTTTGTTTTAGGAGGACCAGGGGCTGGCAAAGGAACACAATGTCAGAAGAGCGTAGAGGTAAGATATAAAACCAGTAGTGGTCTTTGTTTTAGGAGGACCAGGGGCTGGCAAAGGAACACAATGTCAGAAGAGCGTAGAGGTAAGATATAAAACCAGTAGTGGTCTTTGTTTTAGGAGGACCAGGGGCTGGCAAAGGAACCCAATGTCAGAAGATCGTAGAGGTAAGATATCAAACCAGTATACCGGTAGTAGTAAGATATTACATGTTTTATTGAAAGAAATACCTTTCACACTTGCATGAAAATTGTAAGTATTGTCCATTTTAGCAGCAAGAAACTCCTCAAATTACAAAGGTCAGTGCCGTGATTCATCTGTTGCATTGCAAGTAAGGCTGCGACGGGTAGTCGAATGCTCGAGTACCTGCACGGTTGACAACTACTCGGGTACGAATTCTCGTACCTCGAAAATTCGGCCGCAAAAAAAAAAAAAAAAAAAAAAACTGTCCACGCCGACGCTTACCCGTGCCAGGGAGAGCCGCGGCTGCTGGCATGGTACCGTCGGTAAAAATGTTTCCCAACTCAAGCACTGTCAAACTCACCACTCAGAAACTGGGACCAAATGTCCAGATTTCTGTTTGGACTCGGAGGACAATGGATTATTCTGCCATCTTTGGTTTTTAAAACAGCATTGTTTACTGTTATTATTATTATTAAATTGGCGCCTTCAACTGCAACTCGAAGTAAAATTGCATGCGTTTTCGGCTAGGATACTGCTCCAGTGGTATGGTGGTGGCAAAAAATGAAGAAAAAAAAAATCAAAAAAATCAAAAAATTCAAAAAAATAAATAAAAAAATATGGCGTCCGAATATTCAAGTATTCGCTTGTAAGCCTGGGAGTGTACTCGGGTACCACGTTACACTGTTGTGCACAGCCTTAATTGCAAGAAACTTTCATGAATCGGACCGACATGTAAAATGTGCATAAAGTACGAAGTCTATGTTTACAATTTTTGAATTTTACAGCACTCATTTTTATTCTTTCACATGCTTTGTTTTTTCTCAACAGAAATTTGGCTTTGTACATTTATCAGCTGGTGATCTCCTGAGAGCTGAGAGGCAAAGCGGGTCTAAGGATGGGGAGCTCATAGAGACGTATATTAAAGATGGAAACATAGTTCCTGTAGAAATTACATTGAACTTATTGGAGAGGGTATGTACACATCTGTAGAGGCTGCTCTTACATTCGCTCCGTCAACAATTGCCCTGGACTTTACTCTGTCAAATTTACAAGGCTAGGGTGGGTTAGGTACATGTATAGTAATGGGTGTATTAAAGGTAAAGGTAATACAAAGTTTTGGTATGGGGTTATGAATTTGGTTCAAATGAACATATATTGGAAGCATAATATGCGATCCTACAATATTCAGTGATCATTGTCGCAGTTGAAATCGAGTCAAGAGTTATGAAATTGTAAATAATAAGCTCTTTATGTTGTATAGCTCCCTCTCAAGGTCAAGATATTAATTAAGCTATAAAACAATGTTTCTTGACTAAAATCGACCAATTAGCTACACTGTATTCCCGTTTGAAAATTATATATCACAACTACATATTCTGAGATTTTCATGGTCGCATCTACCATTGTACGGCCGTAGGCGCTATTTGAAATTTATCAAAATTTACCGGGAGCACCGGTAAATTTTTATATTCAATTTTTTCTCGAAAGCAGAAGTGTTTTAGGAGCTAAATTTTCTAGTGCTCAAATACATCCACAGGGGCATCCAAATATATCAAAATGGTAAAGAATCACTATCGACCCAATTCTCAAAATTTCCCAAAACTTTGTATTAACTTTAAAGTTAGGAATTTGATTAGTGTAGGCAATTATAGCAGAGCAATTATTGTGACAGGAACAAGTGTAGTACAACTCTATTTAAAGAGAAGGTTTTTTATTGCATGAAGTATAATAGCCTGAATAGAACCTGAATAGGAAAACTGTTTTTATCCCAATTTTTCCTCCATGGATGATGCAGATCCGTTTCATTTTCGTTATTCATGATGATTGAAATCTTGAAAAGGTACAAAGTACAATGTGAAACAATTTAGTTCCAGAGTTTGTTTCCTATCACCCCAGTGTCCCTGCAGATTCACCCTGTATACAGTAGCCAGGTTGAAGCAGCCATTTGAGTTGTACTTCTCTAAATAATACTTGAACAAGATAGTCCTTCTCAAGTTCCTTATAAATCAAATGCAGTGCACTATTAAAATGAATTGGGTTTTCAAATTGTTCATCACTGCTTTTATATGGGATACTTCTGAAGTCTGTTATCCATTTGTATATGGAATGTGTATTTGTGACTACGTACATGTCTGTTATTGCTGGTAATGTTCTTTGGTTCAAAGTCCAATGACTTGAATAATTTATTACCTGGTACACCCCTGTATGAATCAAACACATAGCATGATTACAGACGGGGTCTAGATTGATAGCTAATCCTGAATTGCAGTAATGGTGCTGCTTTTTTTTTCTTCAAGAAACTTGTTGAAAGAAATGTAGACTGGATGTTTGGGCCAGATAATGTAACAAAGTTAGGAAAACATGTGATAGAGCACTACATTGCATTTCAATGCCAAATTGTTGTTTTCCTTAGTGTTTGTTTAATTAGGAAAGTTCTGAATGAAATCACTTGATGATTACAATATTGGCAACAAGCAAGCTGGGACAAGGCATAGACCGGTACATACTAGTGCACTAAGTGCAGTAATTTTGTTGAAATGTTATTTGGCTGCAACCTTGTTTTCTTAAACTGCTGGGCAGCAGTAAACCAGAGGAAAAAGAAATTCACTGAAAAGCAGAAAATGAATAATATGCATGAATGGGAGCAGATGTTGTTATGATGGACACATGGTTAGATGACTTCATGTAGCTTGACTTCCTATTCTTTCTGTGATCATCACTTTAGGCAGATATCACTCCTGAACATTACTGTGAGTTTGATGCAATTTTGTGAGATGATTATTTTGGGGCTCTGTCAAAAATCAATTTTGGGTATAAAGCCCAATAGAAATGTGTGTCAAATGAACATGTAACTCTGACTACTGTAATGGGGTGAAACATTACTAGTAATCTTAAACCTCTCTCACCCCCTCCCCCCTACTTCTCACTCTCTCTCTCTCTCTCTCTCTCTCTCTCTCTCTCTCTCTCTCTCTCTCTCTCGGTTGCCCTCTCTCTCTCTCTTACCTTGTACAGAGTATGAATGGAAATGCCACTAAGAAGTTCCTCATCGATGGTTTCCCAAGAAACGAAGACAACCTGACTGGATGGAACAACAAGATGAAGGACAAAGTTGACCTCAAATTTGTTTTATTCTTTGATTGTTCACAAGATGTAAGTTTAAATCCCAAAGCCAGTATAAATTAGCCAGATATGATTTTTAATTTGTCTGATTATAAAAGAGATCCATCTCAAGTTGAAAGTGACATTAAACTCTTCAGAATTGGATGCTTTTGAATCCATCTGAAGAAGAGAAGGAATGTCCTGTCCAACATAACGTTACTTTTGAGAAAAGGGTATGTTTAGTGTCTTGGTTAAATCTTGGCTGGCAAGGTACCGGTATTGTGCAGAGGGTCATAAGGATGATATGATCTTGTTATAAATTCTATGTATGTATCATCCAAACTTGGCACACTAGTTAAGCACAAGAGTATGTCCAAGTATCAATGCAACAGCTTAATACTGTATTTGTAGAGTTGTGTGAGATGAAATTGAGGCAACAGTCTGGAATGTAAAGAGCTGAAAACTGCTGCAATATACTTCAGATCAGACAAACATCGGTCTACAAAACACTATCAAAAATATCACTTTACATTATGGAGGGATACCCCCCCCCCCCCCTTCCCACCACCATCATCTTGATGAGGGAGCACCAAAGTAACCTGGGGGTGTTTCACAAAGATCCTAAGTTGAACTTAAACATTATGGAAAGCCATTAGCATCATGGAAAATATTTTGTAAAAATTATTTTAAAAGGCATAAAATGTTGATTAAAATCATTCATATTTTCTATTATCAACGAGATTTCATGTTCTTGATGTGGAATTTATGAAAAGTCTAAAATACTTGAATTTTGCTTTTGAATGTATTTCATTATAAGGCTACAAATGGCTCTCCATAATATTAAAGTTTGACTTAGATTCTATGTGAAACACCCCCCTGCACAATGCTAATTGTGTGTGACTTATTAGCAACTATTTGATCTATCTTCCTGTGTTTTATCCAGACCTGCGTTGGGAGGATTTTAGAGAGAGGGAAGACAAGTGGACGGAGAGATGATAATGTGGAAAGTCTTCCAAAGAGGTAACAGAAATTTAATCAGCAGGGCCTCATGAAAAATCCCTTGTACAGTGAATTTTCATTGTTACATTATTGAAGTATAGTACAAATGTTACATTGTAGAACAGTGGGTGATAGATGTTATATTATTGTTGTTGGGTATCAACATTCTGATGTATGTGGAGACTTTTGCGAAACCACAGTTTTGGGTGGAAATTTTCCCGAGCTTCTATGTAAAAAGCTCAAGCATTCATGTTCCTTTGGTGCTCAATACCTTACTGCAGTGGCAAAGTAACGTGTACCAGTATGCGTGATGTCTCATCAAAGGAAGTAATACAGCCACATGATATATTCTCACTCTTTTCAGTTTATCTACAGTCCAATGGCAAAACCTCTAGACGAGTGCTTCTTCGTTTTTTTGTTGCCAGACCCTATCTGTTACTCCTTGTACATGTAGGTGCTGTTAAACCCAAACTGCACTTCTCAGTTAGTGCCATGACATCCTGCTGTGTAGCCGCACATAAATTGAGCTCGGCTTTTGCTAATATACGGCCCGTTTATTTGTCCTCCAACCCCTTTAAAAAAAAAAACAACAATTTTTGTTTTCCCATTGGGTCACGAGCCTCTGGTAAAGAACCACTTCTCTAGAAAAAGACACCACCATTCTAATGATTTATTTGTTATTAAGGAGTTTTAGTATTTAGTTCAGTTCCAAATATTAATGGCATCTACCTGTAGGCTTTTCTACTTTATTGTTTTTTTTCTATTTTTCTCTCTCATTTTTTCTTCTTCATTACTTTTGGCTAGTAGTAGTATATCTGTAGTTATGTTGACCATTGTCGCCTTTTCATTTTGTAATATCTTAGTTCTGTTGAATTTTGATTAATAACCATATTTTCGAAATGTGTATGATTTGTAGATCTGTGCGCCAAGGGTGCCTATATATGAGCGCAATGTAAGTGTAGAATTTTATTATTATTATTAATTTTACTTTAATCATCGTACTTATGTTTGACTTTGTTTACAGGTTTATGACGTACGTTAATTCCACCAAACCAATCATTGACCATTATGATGCTCAGGGTAAGGTGCAGAAGATCTCAGCAGAGGCAGATCCAGATAGTGTAAGTAATCATTCCAAAACTTGTTAAAGGTATTAGGTAACTTTGCTTCTGATTCTAAACAAAATCCTGGATTTAGCTCATGCTGCAATCATAATTATAAACCTATAGGTCAGAAATAAATCCTGTGACATTTACAAGCCAATCACATGTTTGATTATCAAGATATTTATGATTGAAATTTATGATTGAAATTCGAAATTTCATAAACCATTATCCCAACAGTTTTGAACAGTTTTTCAAAACACTAGAGTCTTTGGGGGAAAATGAGTACCGGTATGGTAAAATCGGTCACTCAAAGATTTTTATTTTTTGAAGTGCAATTTTTGTTGGGCCTCAATATTACACCATATCACAGACACTGATGACACCTAGGGCCATGCATCTAAGATTGTTAAAACTTGAAACATTGTTAAACAATGCCTTTCATAGATTTAACTCTCACTTGGGGAGGGGGGTAGGATGCCCCCTTTTAGATCTTCACATCAAATTGACTTGTTACTGCAACATTTTGCAAAACCTACTAAAACAAGACAGTATCATAAGCTTTGTCAAAATTTGCTAATGGTATAAAGTCTAAAAATAATTGCAAATTTTGTTGATTAAGTTACGTTTCATTAATGATTGAACATATGATTTTTTTTTCTTTCTGTTTGGTGTGTGTGCAGTGTTTAAAATTATTGCAATATATTTCATATATTAGTTTTTATGTGTGTGCAGTGTTCCCAAAAACCAACAGAACCCTTATAGTTATTACCTGTATTTATGCAATTCATGTACTTCCAATGTGAAACCAGATTATTTTTAGGCAACTAACACTATATGTGCTTTAAATGAGAAATTCCTTCAAATGGAAACAAGAAACAATGATCATAGTCAATTCTCCCCCCCCCCCCTCTCTCCCAAGAAGTTAGCCTTCTCTCTAAAACTTTGGTGTAATTTAACCTACTGGCTTTTACCCTATTTTCTAGCCATTTATTTATTTGTTCTCTTGCTTTCTTCTATTACCAGGTATTTGGAGTAGTGGCAAAAGTTTTCCAAGAAGCAGGACTATGAGACGAACCTTTCCTTTCCACTGATCACATCAAAGCTTCATATCAAACAGCAGGGATAAATCAAGCAATTACATCCATCTACATTCGTGTTGGCTTAGAACCTCCAATACCGCCTTGTTCTAGTATGACGTGTGTTAAACCACCTGAAACAAACCTCTGTGGCAAAATAGGGAAGTTGATGCATGGAAATTAATGTTTAGTAGAGGTGAAAAGATTACCTGTGCATTCATACCCAGTGATCTGTAAGTTATAGTGCAGAGATGCAAAAGTTACCAGGAATGTCACTTTATTGTGCCATAGTGGGTCATTGCAATTTGGACTCATTGATGATTTTGAGCCATCAGGACCCAAACGAACAAAATTTGACCATAAGAAATGTTAATAATGATAATGGTGATTATAAGAAGGGTAATTCATGACATGCATTTCCTCATAACTGACCATTATGTACACCATGAATCATAAGTTGTAAATTCTGTAAACATTTTCCAATGTATTTAGTACAACTCTGACTTTACTACTACTGCTGTTTAACTTTGACCCTGAATTGAATTATGTAATGCCTCCTTGTGAATTGCATTCAGTGATTGAAACATTCTTTACTTTTTTATCGTACTTGGAATAATCTCAGATATATGTTTGTGTAAATTTTCATAACTATTTATTCCATTGTATGTGAATGTGCAGCTACGTGTATTGATAGGTACAAGACCGGTGCAGAATAATGTCAGATCTTCAGTTCTACATTGTATTCGTTTTTTATGACTTTTAATGTAATTTATTATTAAAGAGACGATCGATATGACAACATCAAAGAATAGCAGTGAATAAAGACATACAGGAGTTTCTGTTTTGCATCAATAGCTGTTTAATCTGATGGGTGTAAGATGAAAAGTTACAGTACCGGTATATCGTTATTCGCTGCTATTCTTTTATAATGTATTGCTCTTTTGCGTATGGTCGTTATATTTTTCAAGTAGAATATGTTTCTCTGATATAGACGGTTGAATGTGTTGAAATATGTATTTCAACCTGTATGGTATGCTTTATGTTAGATGACGTGATGCAATGAGATTCAACCAAGAGCTATAATACCTGTATATCATCAAAAGTTAATTGACCAGATATACCATCATTTCAGACATACCAGTTTACTTTTCCAATAAATCCAATTCCAACACCCAGTATGGGATTTTGTATGTTTGTGAGATTTATGTCACAGTGAACATACAGAGACCCTTTTAAGCCTCCAAATATGTTTGATCGGTCATGCTATCCTGTATTGTTTGACTGCTGCTAATCTAGCATCGTTAGTCTATTCATAAGAATGTGAAAATAGAAATTGATTTTCCAGAATACTATAATTCTCAAACCTTATGGGCAATTTGTTGCCACAAATTTGAGAGAATAAATGTCTGTCTAGGAAGATGTTATAGTTTGTACAATGTAGATGTGTGTTCATGAGCTTGCATAATCAATATAATTGATTGTATGGTCTGCCATGGTTTACAGATGGTCCCAATTGTTGTATGTTTGTTAAAGCCCTCAAAAGAATTTCCCCTCTCTCTCTCCCCCCCCCCCCCTATTTCTTCCTCCCTCTCTTTCTCTCTCTCTCTCTCTCTCTCTCTCTCTCTCTCTCTCTCTCTCTCTCTCAGATTATTTGTCTATGGGCTATGTAATAAAGCCCTAATGCTTTTATTGAACAAATATTGTGAACGTTAATAATAGTCTAGAACAGTGATCTATTCTAGCTAACGTGCAAGATCCGTCCAGATTATTGGTGCAGAGATTTGTGAACACTTATCTGGCTTTCAAATATCCTAGAGGTTATGGTTTAGAGGACCAAAGCATTTTAACAACATTCAAACCTGCTTTAGCGACCACTTGTTTAGAAAGACCACCTGTCTATAGAGACCAGTTACTCTGTTTCCCAATGAAACCTGTACTAACTCAACCTGTCTCTGAAGACCGCATGTCTTTTAAAGACTGCTTTGTTATCTCTCGTGAGCATTCTTTATATACAGGTTTATCTGTGGTTCAGTATGCATTGACATATACCAGAATTTCATCCTAAAGATATGTTATTTAACAAAAATAATGTTGCTGGTACCAGCTCTTGTTTTTACTCTGACATAACAAGATACTTGATATATGAAGGTAATATTGATGGTCACTGCATTTATATTTATTACTCATGGACTTAGTATTTCTCAATCACCAGTTTCCGATGCTTGGTGTAAGCATCAAGTGTGCAATGTACCAAGGAGAACCTGACATAACAGCAAGAGGACCACCATCCCTCGTAAACTAAAACCAAATCACTTGGTGCGCCTCTAGATATGTTTTGAGTACTCTTTTTAAGAGGCACACTTTTATACTCTTGTAAAGGGTAATTGAAAATCGTTGAATGGTCGAAGAAAGTCAGAAATGTATGCATACATGATGTATATTTATGAAGGTGAAATCATAAAATTTGAATATTCAAACTCTGATATAGTATTAGGTTGAATTTTATTTTCATACAAGTATGGCGGTATAAAAATGACCAAATTATTATCCATTTCATGTGCATGCACACAGGACACAGGTACATAAATGGAAGGAGTATACTTATAGTGTATGTTAAAATGCTGTGTAAATGTATATTCCAGAATTATCTGGTAGAATGCAATGTTGTGTTGCAGTTAATCCTGTTCAAAGGTACAGTCATCCTCATGTGCACAAGTTGAAGCTTTTTTCCTTTTTAGACTGTCTTAATCCATGACGTTGATTGTGTTGAACATGTGTATCCACATACCATTTATGAGTGCCTCTTTATGTATCTATGAAGACCATATCACATGTCATGATGTGCAGTCAACCTGTTGTAGTGGGTCTCCTGTCTATAAAAGCCACCTGTCTCTAAGGGCCACCTGTCTAAAGAGGCCACCTGTCTATAAAAGCCACCTGTCTATAGATGACACCTGTGTATAAGGGCCACCTGTCCATAGTGGTCACTCCTATCGTCTCTCTTGAGGCAGGAATGTACGTTATGCCACCTAGTATATGTGTGCGTGTGTGATTAACAAGCAGCTAGAACTGTTCCTACTTGATAGAAATATCATTCTGTTTCCCACTCTAGAGAAAATGGAACTCTATTTAATAAAATAATATCCCTGAAAGAGAAAACTAAGAAGTACTTCTGTAAACTACTTATATTGCTAAGTACATGTATGTTGCTTGCTGTAGGCTGGCTAGGCTTTGTGTTGCATATGTAGTACATATGCGTAAGTCAAATTTCTATGACTTGCATGAACGCACAAGTCAAAGATTGCCTAAGTCGACCCTTTTACTCTGTCCCGTCAAGAGTGACAGACGCGAGTTTATCTGTACTTATCTATTTTGGTCTGTTTTTTTTTATTGAATTGATTCTACAGAGAATAACAAAGTCAGTTTACATGGCAGTAATATCCTAATCATTGTGAGTATTATGTCTATCAATATCAAACATTCAGTACATGTACTTCACCTACATGTAGTAAATATCAAATACATGTTCCGGTATGTGATTTATTTTTTTAGTTTGTGCACAGTTGCTAATTTGAAGTCGTTAGTGTACCTATCTACATGCATATCAACACATGATTTGTATAAATAAAGAAAATTGATGATATCGAATTATTTGAGTTTCTTTTTTTTCTTCTTCCATTTGTCCCGAGTGCTTTCAATCCAGGGGGTGTTTCACAAAGATGTTAAGTTGAACTTAACTCTAAGTTGGACTTACACATTATGGAGAGCATTTGTAGCCTTTAACAAATATATATACAAAAAAGCAAAAGTTCAACTATTTCAGACTTTTCATAAATTCTACATCAAGAACATGAAATCTTCTTGGTAATTCAAAATATGAATGATTTGAATCAACATGTTATGCCTTTTAATATAACTTTCACAAAATATTTTGAAATATGCTAACGGCTTTCCACAATTGTTAAGTCCAACTTAGAGATAAGTTCGACTTAAGATCTGTGTGAAACACCCCCTGGACTACTACTACTGAGTCAATAAAGGTAATACAAAGTTTTGGGAAATTTTGAAAATTGGCTGGATAGTGATTCTTTACAATTATGATATATTTGGACGTCCCTGTGGATGGACAATAAGCAATTAAAAAATTAGCCCCTAAAACACTTCTGTTTTCGAGAAAAATTGAATATAAAAATTTACCGGTGCTCCCAGTAAATTTGGATAAATTTCAAATAGCGGCTGCGGCCATACAAAGGTAGCTGCGAGCCTGAAAATCTCAGAATATGTAGTTGTGATATATTTCCAAACAGGAAAGCGAATTGGTCGATTTTAGTCAAGAAACATTGCTTTATAGTTAAATTAATATCTTGACCTTGAGAGGGAGCTATACAACATAAAAGTTTATTATTTACAATTTCATCACTTTAAACTCAGATTTCAACCGCGAGAATGATCACTGAATATCGTAGGATCGCATATGCTTCCAATATGTTCATTTGAACCAAATTCATGACCCCATACCAAAACTTTGTATTACCTTTAAAGTGATGCTGAACGGGTAAACTTTCAGCCCTAGCGTATCGTTTATTGCACAGCACCGTCTCGTGGTCAACTTGCCAACAGTAAACCAGTACATTATTTCCACTTCGCAAAGGACTCTACACGATTACATCAAAGTCATTATCACCATCACCATTATCACCATCATCATCAACATCATCATCACCCCACCATCATCATCATCACCATCACCACCACCACCATCATCACCACCACCATCATCATCATCATCATCACCATCATCACCATCATCACCACCATCATCATCATCATCACCACCACCATCATCACCATCATTATCATCATCACCATCATCATCATCATCAACACCACCACCATCATTATCATCATCATTACCATCTTCATCATCGTCATCACCATCATCATCATCATAACCATCATCATCATCATCATCACCACCACCAACATCACCATCATTATCATCATCACCACCATCATCATCACCACCACCACCATGGTCGACACCACCACCATCGTCGACATCACCACCATCACCATCACCATCATCGACACCATAAAGAAACACAAGTCATGATCAAAACAAACTTATCATAGCAATGATGGCAACGACAGACAAAATCAGAACATAACTGTATACGATACCCCGAGCATGCTCCTCACTTTTATCTTTCAAATACTCACATGTGTAATAAAAGCAACATGGAAAATTCTCTGTTGGCATATCTTTATTTATTCGCATTTTGTTAAGATAAAAGAAGTTTCCACATATAAAATCCCTGGTAAATCATCCAAATATTAGAAATCTGTCCAAATTACCAAATCAGCATGATATAACCGAGGCATGTGTCCCCCCCCCCCCCTCCCAATCCTGATTAAAAGTGAGATTTTCATTTTAACACTTTGTATATTGTGTTAAAACAAAAATCAAAGACGTAAGAATTAAGAAATCAGCATTTTATAGCGCCTTTTCCAGGGGATATCAGATGAAGAAAGTTTAAGGAAAATATCCAAAGGATGTAGAAGTTATAAAGTTCTTAAGGCGGAACAATTAAACATTCATCAGCTAACTACGGTACATGTATATAATTTACTTTGCAACTATCTCTCTCCCAAAGGTTGTTTACCAAAAAATTCTTTAATTTCTATTTTCTTCCAAAGGATAACTCTATCTAAATTTGTTTGCACCAATCTGCCGGGCTTAAAGTTAAAACTAATTACAATTCTCTCTTCCACATATTGCTGAGATTTAGTCAACGTACTTGGCGCCCTATTTTTACTACCAAATTCACAGGGATTTTGCAGTCACATGTAGTTTTGCCTAAATCTCTAATGATGTAAATTTATGAAAAATGCAGACCTACAATTGTCTACAAATATGTGATCTAGCTATATATTACAGAAAATTCTTACTGACATGGCTTGGGAAAAGAAGCCACTTGTGCTGCAGCATGCCCAGCTTTTCCCCAAGAGAATTTCTCCAAGCGCTGGTGTATGCAAATGCTGGTAAATTACTTTTAATTTATCAATAAACTTACTGCATGCGTATTTTCTAAAATTTGTAACTATCAAGCACAATTAAGAATTGCAGATAATGAATTATTAGAAAAGCATAGTATACTGCAGAACACATGTTTAAGGATCACCAAAAGTTAGTGTGTCTACAAAATAACTGAGGTATCGGAGGTGCAGTGCATTATGGGAATGTATATTGCTATATGCAGTAGCGAGAATTGAAAACTACCTCCTCCTCCCCCCCCCCCCCCACCCCCCCCCCCCCCACCCCCCCCCCCCCCCCACCCCCCTACTACACGCACACAAAAAAGAAATCCCGGGCTCCATCTTATAAAAAGTCGAGATTTATTCAAACTGATCTTAACTTGATCTCAATTCAAAACTCTTTACTAAACAGGTCCCATATCTCTGTCACAGCAGGAGAACCATATAATGGTTGCTGATCGTCCTCGATCCGTGGTAGGGTGTGTGTGGCAAGGGTCCAGAGTAGAGTGTGTGTAGAGGGAGGGGTGAGTGGGGGATATTAGTTTGTAGGTTGAGAATTGTCGAGGAGGATGTTCTTCAGGGGGAAGTTGCATCCGATCTAAACTGTACATGTATCAACAAACTCTGCTAATTCTCTGTGTGGGATGATGTAATCCAATGTAAAAACAGTCTGTTCCACCAAACCACAATATCTCATAACTAAAGTGAAACCTGTATATAAAGACTGATCAAGGGAGACAAGGTAGTCTTTATAGACAGGTGGTCTTTATAGACAGGTGGTCTTTATGTACAGGTTCCTTTTGTGCTCATTTCATGGAAAACAGAGAATGTGGTCTCTATAGACAGGCGATCTTTCTATACAGGTGGTCGCAACAGCAAGTTTGGCTGTACAATATTGAGTTCCTTCTCTTTCTCTCTCAATGGATGCAACAGTTCTTGGTACTGAACTTTCCGTCTTCATCACTTCCTGAAGAACGTCATCTTCTCAGCTCCTTTAGCATCCTCTGGTTTGATGGTATGGAATACTTCATCCAGGGTGTCCATCTTGTATGTATCTGTCTCCTTCCTCTCCATCTGACCCATCCTCGCTTCAACCCTGTTCTGGTATTTCAACGATGCTTGCTTCTTTATCAGTGTACGATGCTGCAAGAGAGATGTACAAAGATTAATGATAAATTACAATAACATATCAGATCAAGTGCTCAAGGGGATACTATTGCAAAAAGATGAAAACACAGAGAAGAACTATACACAAAAGTACAACACAAGTAGGATAGAACAGAAAAGAAGGAGAAAGAAATTAAAGGCAAAATAAAACAGAAATGTTTATACATGATTATTGACACTTCAACTGATCATCAACTGAATGCTAAATATGTAGTGAGGGATAGACTACCCATAGAGCAAACAAACATACAAACACAGAGATAAACCAACAAAACAAAATAAAACAGAACAAAACAAAAGAGATGGGGGCAATGATTAAGTAAAAAAAAAAATGTATATATTTTGCTGTACCTGGTTTGGTGAGACATAATTTGGGTTTTCATAGAGAGTAGGTCCACGGAAGCTACCACTGAAGATCTTGATGAGATTGAGAACTAAACGAGGACCAATCTCTGCCAGGGATCCATCCTCCTCTACTATCTGCCATTTGGGAAGAAAAAATGAAATTGTAGATTGTATTTAGTACTCGTTCATAAAGACTTTTTTCTTTTATCAACCAGAATGACCATTTTTTTTTACCGTGGTGGCTTCATCAGTCACTTCAACACTGTTTTACAAGAAGAGGATAATAATTACCCCCCGGAAAATTGCCCCAAAAGACATTTAACCCTATCTTAACTGGGGGGGGGGGGGTCAATTTGACCCCCCCCCCCCCTGTAGAAATTTCGCGACTACTCCGAAACCGCGGCAGATATAAAATTTTCCTTTCACGACTTTTTACTTTAGAGTCTTACGCATCTTTTAAAACAATTTTTTCGAAAATCGGACCTACGGTTACAAGGTCACGTGACCTTTTGTCTTTGCATGTCAGCCCGAAAATCGCTCATTTTCATGATTTGTGTACAAAACATATGTAAAAGTCATTTTTCCTAAAAATAGATAAAACATTGGTTATTGAGTCTTGTTTAAAGTTTAGATGTTTGTTTTTGGGTCAAAATAGTTGAATTGTAGTTATAAATGAAATAAAACAACAAAAACAATAAAATACATAAGTTAAAAAAACAATGAAATACATAAGAAATTATCAAAACAAGAGATAACATAAGGAATAACCTGGCTCTTCCAATTTTTTGTGTTGTATTATTATTCCAAATGGTCTAAGAAATATATGTAGTGAAAAAGAATACTTAAATATGAATAATCTATGATTTATGGGCAGAAATGTGAATTTTATGACCTTATTTGCATAAATTAGCATAAATATGCAAATGAGTGAATTTTTCAAAAATTTGAAATTACCATAGTATTCTTTACACTTCACTTGACATGCATGCAAATTTTCGCGGCGATCGGCGGTGAAACGGCCGAGATCTTAGGGGGGGGTCAAATTGACCCCCCCCCCCCCGTAAAAACCTGGTCTGAAATAGCCCAGTTAAGATAGGGTTAACTCCCGAGGACAATAGCAAGCTTTTTCATAGTACATGCCATTATTTTGCCATAGATCATAATTGCCAACCTTCAACAGCAAAACTTTGACCTCTCTCAATGTTTTTAATATATATCTGTAAAGCATTTAGAGACATCATTGAATATCAAAAATATAAAAAGCAGAATATAATATGTAAAAACTTGGAACAAATTGTACTTTCGAATTGTACACATTTACACCAAAACTTTTTTTTTATTTTCAAAGCTATACAAAAAAAGTTGTGGATGTTCAAATTGCTTTCATAATTCTAAAGAAGACTTTCAAGGACACATCCCTGTTTATAATATGTCAAACTACCGCAACAAAGAAAATAAAATAAAATAAAACTACTGGTTAATAAATATCATGCTAAAAAGACAAACCTGATAGTTTCTGAACCATATCCTGTTGTCCAGGATAGTGAATGTGTAGACATTGTCATTAAACGGCTGGCTCTTAGGATGGAGATAGGGAGTACTGAATATCTGAAATAGAAAATACACAAGCACTAAGGCAATCAATTATGTTCTTAATGAAACAGAAACAGGTACATGTATTGTGAACCCTTACCACACAAAGTTACATGTATTTCATGTTATATTTTCACAGAAAGAATTGAAACCCAAAATTTATAAACTCTTCATGTGAAAGGTCCATTATAGCAATTGTTTATGAAATGGTACAGGAGCTACATTTACATATTAATACATGTCAAGCCGTTCAAAAGTGGTTCAATTCAGAATTACATGTATAAAATTTTAGGTAGTCAAATTATACATCACAGAACAGGGATCGAGGTCAGTAAGCTGGGGTAAGATAGCTGGTACAGGTCAAATATCATACACCAAGGCTTTGTAATCTTAAAGTCAGCGCACAATGTCTACTCACCTGAATAAACAATTCTTTGAGGATACCGAAATGAGGAGACTCATCAAACTGGGGGTCAAAGGATAAGAGAGGTCGTGACCCCTTCAGGCAATTCCCTGTCAGCTTCATCTCTGCCATTGTGTGAACTACAGAGATAAGGAATGAGATGATTAAGAAGCAGACCATTGCAATAAAAAAAGACAAAGGTTCTCTTCCCAAAAAATAGTGGTTTTGAATCTGCTATAATGACTTCCAATCAACTTTTAACAAAGTGTTTCCACATTTTATTTTTAATTTAAGATCAATGGCACACAACAACACTTCTAGATTTCAAAAGTAGTCTGATTTATCATAAACTAAAACTAAAGATCGCAGTTTGAGAAAAAATATGTGATAACAGGGAACATTGTTGTTTTATCTCTGGCTACTTCACTTTTCAAGTAGACACTGGTCATTTGAAGTGAAAAGGTAAGATACAAGAGCATCATGTATTTTAGCTATTTATGAATTGCTAGATACTAGAGATTATAACCACAGATAAAGTGAAAGACTTACTGTTTTCTACGAGAAACTTTGCAGATGGTCCATGAGGAATGTTAGCTGCCCTGTTAAATACAAATTCCCAAAGGAGCAGTAAGAAATGATAAAACTTTCATAGTGTGAATAAGAAACTCTTTATTGTGAGAATGGTGAAGAAGCAATACCGACATGCCATAGAGCAGTATCATTCCAAAGATATTCTCGATCTTGTTAATAATGAGAAAAAATATAAGTTCTTAAAAGACAGGATAAATCAGCTCCTCAAATTGGCAACTCTTCTACAATTAAATTTACATTTACTATTCTAAAGACAAAACATAACTGACTAACATTCTGCATGTTTCTTTTAAGAGAGTACAAACACTGTATACTCAAATAAATGATCATTTCAATCCTTTGTACATTTGTTTGTATTGGCCCAAATACACTAGACCGGGGGGCCTGTTCCAAGAAACCGTCATAACACACGTTTCAATGGGATAGTCAAGAAGTTAGATTTTTGAGGAACGGGCCCCAGGGCAACTTTAAAAGTCTTTAAAAACCATGATTGGTCAATCAATGTATCTGGCATATTGACCTTCTGATTGAAATAGAACAATAAATGGACGTATTCAACAAATCAAACTTAATTCCAATTTTTCTTTTCTCTTTTCTCTACCAACATTACCTAGATTTGTAGCTGTATTATAAAGTTTGAACAATTGGCCTACGTTAGATCATTATGACTTACCACAGATAGAGATCCATCTTTTTTCTTGCTTCAAAGAACAGACATTTGTTGCAGTTTCTCATTTCACAGACCTACACCCCATCATTGAAAATAATATCAGGAGTTGATTAAATTGATAACGCCAAGCTCTCTTCAAATAACTTTACACTTTCACTAAACTGGTGCTTTCATTTTTCTATAAGCAAAGTATGCCCTCAGGATGGACTTCCCATAATACCTTCAGAAAAGGCAAAATGATGATCATTCCAGCATTTCCCCCGTTTCCTAAAGTTCTATAACAATTATGCTCACACCAGATAAGATACTATGACTTCAATAGATTACAGAAATTATTTTAACTTGAACAAACTTCATGAAACATTGTCTTATCTCTTAATATTCTCTTCATGGTAATATGTTACTTGTCCTTTCCAGTGGTTTACACCTACTGTCATTATCAGCTTTGAAAAAAATTATTGGAGCAAAACTTTAAACTAACCTCATTGATAAGGAAGAAATTGTCTTTTCGGTCCATTTTCGAATCTGTAGATGAAAGAAAATGAAATAAAAATTAGGTAAGTATATCAATCTTTAGATTTACTTACAACTTGAACACAGTGGTTGGTTACTGAAGTGAAAAATGAAGCAGGGGTGATAGTGAGCCCTAAAAAAAAAAAAACCACCCCCCCCTCCCTTGAGAAAAATCTAAAAAAGAAAGGATTAGGGGGAATGGCATCTAACAACATTCCTCGCCTTTCGAGTACGAAAATTGGTAAAAAATGGGGGAAAATAAGGGTAAAATAGTGAAATAAAATAAAAAATCAGGAATAAAATCCATAAAAAATATTAAAAATTTAAATCATGGGGGGAAAAAAATCAGGAAAAAATTGAGAAACAGATTTAAATCAGGTAATTATCAGGCCTGCAATGAAGTTAACTTTGATTTGGAGTATGTAGTACCAACTTGGAAATGCATGTTACGTAATAAGTTACTGAATCTGTCCAAATGATAATGTACTAGCCATTGATTGATCATGCAAGTCACATGATTGGGGCGACAAGTGTACTGAAAGGCTGAAAATCAGAATACAGGATCACTTTGAACAGTAATAAAATGAAGGGGCAGTGACAGTGAGTAACCCAACTTTTTGCATTTATGTGATAAGTGGGTGCTATGCCAAAGGATAAACATTATCAATACAAAGAGTACCGTATTTGCCGGCAATAAGGCCGCATCCCTGATTATGACATTTAAAAAAAAAAAAAAAAAAAAAATTTGTCAAAGTCAGGATTTGAACTCTTGCGTACAAATGATGATTTGACTAAAGTCACCGCCTTAAACCGCTCGGCCATCACGCACTGATGATAGCATATGTAGTTTTTTGTGATATATACATTGCGCCTCTCTCTTGTGTATTGAAATGGATTCAAAATAGCGACTTCGCGTGCTGGATACTTCGCGGCAGCTACGATAAACGGGCCCCTTCTCTTACTTTTGCAATGCATTGGCACAAACTTAGATCAAGATCTATTCGGCAGATGTTGTTTTTGGAAGTTTATTTTCGTCTTCATGTCAACAATGCAAGATAAAATTGTCGGTAAGATGTGTGGAAATGTGTAGTTATTGTACCGTTCGTAGATCTAGTCCCATATGTGCAAATTCGTGCTGGTTTTGACTTACTTTTTTTTTTTTTTACTCTTTTGTCGCATAGGCCGCACCCCGACTTTTTGATATTTTCTCTTCCAAAAATACTGCGGCCTTTACGCCGGCAAATACGGTATCTCATAAGAGTGGTAACAACGATAATAATAATAATAATAACAATATTCTGGGTTAATATATCAACGATGTCTCTTAGCACTTTACAGATATATGTTATTACACTGGTCATCAGATTCAGCCTTGCCCCCGCACAATGTATGCACATTCTCCACTCCATAGGAGCATTCCTGCCAGGCACCGTTATAACATTGCTCACATTGTTGAGCAGACTACAATGTTCCTATTTTAACACCTAGGTGAGGCCAAAAAGAAACGATGTTGTATTGCCCCTTTAGGTGCCAAAACATGGGTCGGTCGGTCAGAAATAATTTTTTTTTTTTTTTTTTTTTTTTTTTTTTTACC